>JAIEZT010000007.1:8707510-8710010 GCA_019594935.1 Periophthalmus modestus | reverse complement strand
CCCAAGACACAACAGTTGGCACTAATTAAGGTCACAGCTCTGTAACCACACTGATTGTGTTGCATCCTCAATTTCAAGACTTGGGACTATTTACCTACAGTGTTTTCATCATGTTATTGTTTTGTGCCACTTTAAACTTTTGCCAGAGTTCAGAGATGATGTTTTTTGGAGTATCCAGATGGACTGCCACAATTATAGGAAATAATAAACGGATTTCCACTCTGGCCCTTCGCAGCAGTATTATCACGACGACTTCACACCACAAAAATGAAAAAAATCCTGACTACATTACCATCCATGCTCCAAATTAGTCATCCGTCCAATGCCGGGGCACGTCCCTCCATGCACCAGAGCACGCCTGAGAGATGAAATACACAGGTGTAAAAAGGATGCTACTATGCTTTGATTAAGAAAAAAACACAGAAAAATAATAATAATGCACTTTAGCCCTTGTATTTGCTTAAGTTACCTTCATAACCCATAAGCAGAGGGTGTTTAATAAGGTATTTCTCTCAAAGTTTCTTACAGGGCAAATTCATTCACCTCATAGATCTACATGTAATAGACCCTAAAATAATTGTTCAGTTGAAACTACTCAAGAGGTATTTCTTAGTAAAAAATGCAAATAAAAGGCTCATAAATGTGTCAGCACCTATTTATCAGTAACATTAACATTTCAAATTTGACATGAGGCGTAGCGCCATAAACTGTCCCCAAACTCAGTCTTTATCAAACAAATCATTTCCTCTGTATTGTATGTCTGCTTTAGCGGCTCAAACCTTTTGAAAAGGTTAATAAAACGGTGTGTAAACACATTAAACATGGGGCTACATTATGAATGTCCATTTATTTTAGATTAGCTCTGAGTAGTCTTGTCGTATTATTGATTAAACAATAATGTTGTGTCTAAGTTGAGGTCAGAACCCCAGGTTGGGAATCACTGATCTATATCCTGATAATAATTACAACATGAATATTTCTTATCATTTTATTTTATACAGAGACAGACAAATGAAACTGAATGTTATCAAACATGTATGCTTACTTTCACTTTAGCAGAATTTGGACTTCCAAATTATGTGAGTCAAAGTTTACCATCATGGCACAATGGGAGGAAGCATGTGTGGGACTAAATAATAAGGCTTTTTACTCTGGAATTATGATTATGTCGATTAGATAAATGGGAACTATCAAGCTCTTGGGCATGTACAACATAAATGGAAAACTATAACTCATGTTTTCTCAGTTAAATGAACCTTTCTGGAAGAATCAGAAGAATGCAGCTGTTTACTCCAAGCCCACAAATAAACAGGAGATCTCATTTTAGTGATAACATATATACATCACCTTTGAAATGGAGTCGTCAAGACCCAACAAATCAATCTACTGCAGACAGCAGCTTTACCTCTCCATATATCACCCCCAAAAAGCTGCATTTCCCATATACACAGCTTGTTAGCACTTATATTAGAGCAGATCAGACAGCAGAGGCCAGAACTACGAAGCCTCAGCTTCACAGGGAGCCCAGCCATTTGTATGTACTCCAAAAGACTCAAAAACAGCTTCAGTTTGAACTGGGGGTCACTGTAGGCCTTTAGCAAAAATCAGACCTATGAAAAAAAAAAAAGATTTGATGTGCCATCTAGTGTTCAAGCAAAGTATAGTTCACCGAGTTCATCTAGTGACTCTAGGTCGTTTAAGATCAAATGAGATGGCTTCGATTCAAGTTGTTTAAGTTTATGAATCTGCCAAGAATCTATTAATGACATATTTCTAAATGAAACAACAGCGGCTGATGTAGTGGTGGTGGATGCTTTTGTACCCATAAGATAGCTTTATCAATTACTTCTATGACACATTGATGATTCTATGATAAGTGATTTATTTGATGCTTCCTAAAAACTCTGCACAAAAATGCAAACAATGAAATGATACACAGGGAAAAAAAGAAATTATACAGATATATAGATATAAATATATTTGTCCAAAATTAAGTATTGTTTCTATTGAATTCATTAATTGAATAACAAAATGTCAGCATAAAGAGTTATTGGTTGTTTTTTTTTTATAGTAAGTTGGTTGGTGTCATATTTATGTGTTGTACGTGAGTATGGCTTTGAAGCTCTGACCTTATTAACTCACATAAAAACCTAGTTGAATGCAGCACCCACAAGTAGTTGGACTCGTCAAACAAAGGTGTGACACTATCACTAATAACTGGAGTCATCCCTGACATATTTGTGGGAGAATAAACACAGCAAAATCAGTTTTGTCCATTTTGCACCTGCATATCCTTAAAACAGGGCAGAGAGTCAAAGCAGTGTTTTGGAGGTTCACACTCCAATGGTACACGATGAGCACAGATATGAAAGTAGCTCTTATCTTCTGCTCATTTCCTACTTCTCCTGGGAGAGAGGGATTATGGGTAATGGGTGACTAATGCCATCTGACTCAGAAGCGCAGCTGATGTGAACTAAGGCTAAGACCCACATATTTTGTA
>JAIEZT010000007.1:8645010-8702510 GCA_019594935.1 Periophthalmus modestus | reverse complement strand
AAACAAACACTGCTCAGTTCAACCAAATGGCACAGTGAATTAACGTTGACTAACTTTACTGACTTTAAAAAATCGCTCTTTAACTGTCACATGACGGAATGCTATCCACTACTGTTATTGTAAACACATATCTAAATCCAAAGAAAGAAAGATATAAACTAGTATAACTTGCCAAATTATACCTTCTGTGTTTTCATTTTAGGTTGACACAACATAACTGATGCTAAAATATGAAATGGTTATATTCCAGTGCATAAAAACCTAATTAATGATTAGCCATTGCAGGTCCATAATGATGCAGCCTAAATGATTTTCAACCCACTGAAAAATAGCAAATAAATGTCAAAGTATGGTAATGGTACTGAACTAAATAATAATTCATAATTAATATAACTTCTGAACCCATATTTGTGGAGTAGTAAGCCCCCAAATAAGACATAACTATCAGTGAATGGTGTACAGTTCCAGTTCTAATTTTAGGCTCTTCTGTTATTGTATAGCATTACGATTACCTCTGGATGTAGGCTCAGGTCTGGTGGGGGCCCGAGGAGGGAGAGGCTGGTCTGGATAGCTGTAAGCAGGGTTTACATTTGCATACTCGTGTGGTCGGGGCTGAGGAGGCCTGGGAGAGACATAGTGAATGTTAAGAGCCTGTGGAGATGGAGAGGATTCAGTACCATGAGGAGGGGCCCTTGTACCTGACAGGTTTGTTGTGGTTCTTCTGTCTCTGGTATTCATATTCGTCTCGTGTTCTTGGTCGAACTACTTCCTCTGAATTTGGCTGAGAAAGTAAATAAATAAAACCAAGTGATTTTATTGTCACTTGCAGAATGTGGCCAGGGTACTATAAACTCAGTTTTGGAGACTAAGTAAAAGGCATAATACACTATACTGATTTTCATAACTAAATTCTTACACAACAAAATAGTATGTTCTAATATTATGATGTGGTTACAATGGTCTTGATCTTTATCAGAACTAGTATACTGGTAACTACGTAGGAGTTAGTTGTAGTTTTAGACCTCAAAACTCTGCATGAAACTTACCCGATACTCTGCTTCGTGTCTCTTTCTGTCTCTGTCTCTTTCTCTCTCCTTCTCCCGCTGTCTCTCTTTCTCTCTCTCACGCTGTTTTTTGTACTCTTTCTTCTCTTGTTCCATTAGCAGGCGAGCAACCTCCTACAACAGATTCCACAGTGTTTAGACATCATATATTTCTACATACATTTCCAACTTTCAGCTACCATATGACAAATGGTGAACAAAAAACAAAACAAAATATTATACTTACTTCATCCTGTGCAACTTGAGCAGCACGTGAAATCGTACTGTTTGTCTACAATCAGAAAGAATATTCATTTACTTTTTTAGCATACTCTTTTGGCTTTATATCCTTATGTTTCAGAATGACAAAAACAAAATTCAAGACTGTTGCCATAATGATTAACAATTCAAAACTAAATATGATATCTTCTTGAATGGGGGAAAAGTTCTCAAAGTGTTTCATATACCAGGAAGCTGAAACTATAAGTAGCAAAGAGTTAGTTCCCAAGAACTTCATATCAGCTTAGATTTTTATCACGACTCATGAACACTTTATATTTATCAGTTTCATCTGATCCACTTGTGACTCACTGAAGGAGTCACAGGAAGGACTCTGATCAACAGAACGTTTAATGTAGCTCAATGGTCCAAGACATACTTTTTCCTACTCTAAGAATTACTGATTTCTTAAACACAATATCATAAGAAACAGGTTGCAATTATTTTTTATTGTCATTTTGTGATGCCATATAGAACTATCTGCCTGTTAGTATTGAGTAGGTTTCGCTTACCTTGAGCTCTTCCTCCTGGAGTTTCCTGGCCACTTCTCGGTCCTTCAGCTCTTGCTCATGGATGTCCAGTTTGGTCAGTCCCTTTGTGGCTTCAGTCAGTTTGTAATCAGTCTCTGCCACCACCTCTCCACTACCTTTGTGCAAAACACGGCCTGGATAAGTAAGACGACACACATAACACATACATCATGGCATCTGGACAATGTTTTGTGATAACTGATCAGTAATAATGATAGTCAGCTATTTCATTAAAATGTGTCAGTTGCAATTTTTATTAACTATTATTTTCAATTTGTGTAAGAGACTGCAAACTGGAAGTGCCTGGTTCAGCTCATCAAATATGTTACTGGTGTGCTGTTTTAGAATGAGAAATCAAAAACAAACACCACACACTGCAGCTGAAAAAGAAGCAGATTATTCCCAGAAGGAGAAGAGTGACGCCTACTGCAGAAACACATCACAAAATCAGGCTGAAGAAAGCCATTATTTGAAGAAGCTTGAGTGATTATTGTGAGACCCACCACCTTAGACCACTACAGCAAAAGACTCTCAAAAAACTCAGCACACACCAGACGACCCGAGCGGCTCAGGGTGCTACCTGTCTCTTTGTTTGGCCGCACCCTCTCTCTGATGGGACCCTCCCAGAGATCCCTGGTCTCCTTTCTGCCTCTGTCACTGTACTCCACAAACACATCGTCAGGGTTTGACTCCACCCGCCTCCGGCCTCTTTCTCTCCTGTCTTGCTCTT
Source organism: Periophthalmus modestus (assembly GCA_019594935.1). Classification (NCBI taxonomy): domain Eukaryota; kingdom Metazoa; phylum Chordata; class Actinopteri; order Gobiiformes; family Gobiidae; genus Periophthalmus; species Periophthalmus modestus. The sequence goes on along the minus strand of JAIEZT010000007.1, from coordinate 8,699,928 downwards.
CCTCCTCCCAGGACGACCGGTCCCTCTGGGGCCAGTCCCAGCTGGGGCCTGGACTGGTGTCACAGTAGTCTTCATCCAGGACTCTGTCCCTGCTGCGTGTCCTGGATCTGTGTGGGTCTTTCTGCCTATGGCGCTCTTTGTCCTGGAGGCGATCAGCACTGAGGCCTCTGTCCCGGGAGCGCTCCCTGTCTCTGCTGTAACTGGGGATCTCCTGGCGCACTCTGTTGTCATATCTGTCATATTCATCATATCTGTCATGTTTGTCCCAGCTCTTGTCCCTTTCTCTGGATGTCTGACGAGGAGGTGGTCTCGCTGGTCGCTCCTTTCTCCTCACCACTCTCTCACTGTCCACTGTGTGCCGTCGCCCTGTCTCTGTAGGAGACCCATAGTCTGGGTATCGTTCCCCATGCTTGCCTCTGGATGGCAGCAAGTGCTCAGGATAGGGGTCTGCGTGCCTGCCCCGACTGCTCTCAGCATCTAGGGAGTGCTCTGAGTACCCGGAGCGGCTCTGGGGGGCTACTGGGTCTCTTTTGGGGTACCTGCTGCGTTTGGGCTCAGTGTTGTTGTAGTCAGCAGAATAATCTTGATGTGGACTCAAAGGAGCAAAGGCCTCATGATGAATGGGAGAAAGTGATCTGTTCTTAGTCGGTCTGTCCAAGTCCAGAAGCCTTCTCGCTGTGAAGCCAGTGTGATGTGGGAGAGTAAGGGTTGCAGACAGTGTCAGGGTTATCATGAAAATGCGAAAAAAAACAAACACAAGAATGAACAGACTGAAATGGGTTAGTAAGCACACATTGTAAGTTAGGTGATGTCATAGTTCCTCAACAAACAATAAGCGCAATGGTTTTAGCTGAACCCACCCCCTGGTTACAACCACATAAGAATTCATGTTTTTGAAGACATGGTTACAACCTAAATGGCACTACCACGGTGCACATGCAAATGGGTATTAGAAAATAGATTAACAAAACACAAATAGTTAAGAGTGTTATGTCGTCCACTTGAAACTTTGAATGAAAACAAATGGTTGCAAACATACACAGACGCCAACACGCTCAGTCGTCACAGTCAGTTCAGAGGAATGTGAGCTGCCCGACTGCCTGTGTAACGTCACAGAAATAAGCCATTTGTTTAAAAAAGGAGGGGCTCAGCTCTAATGTGAGAAATTGTCTAACCATTTCTGTAGTAGTCTTTAGCCTTAGAGGGTGAGGAATTAAGTACCAAGGCATGTATAGTTTGTCCTCAATAAAATAACAATACAAAGGTTAGTTTATGCATTTTCATAACATGCCTATGCCAATATCTGAGCAATTTTGAGTAATGAGCAATTAAAAAAATATTGATTTTAAGGCATACACAAAAGCTCAGATGAGTAAGTTAAACTTTTAAAACTAAATCTATATGACTTGCATGTAACCCTGCTTATTGCTAATTTTTAAATGAATGGCATAGACTCAAAATGCCACAGACAAATAGGCCCCAGACACCAGTGCTCACCTCCTTGATCCTCAAAGTATTCATCATCAAAGTTAGTTTCCAGCTGCTTCTGCCTCTTCCTCTCCTCTTTCATCTCCTTCTCGTGAAGTTTTCGAGCTATGGCCTACAAAAAAGAAACACAGCACAAAATCAGTCGTTACAAATAGCCCACCTGTTCTGGTTACAAAAAAAGAGGGTTTTATCATTGTAAGCACACTGGGGGTATGGTCTGTGGTTTTTATGTATTATTTATTCCAAACTGTACAGAAACCAGTGTCAACTCCAAACTCAAATGTCATAGGTGGATGTAACATTGATAAATGAACAGGTGTGTGCAAGAGCTTCTTACAGCATCCTTCTCTTCTTGCTGTCGCTGCTGCTCGGCCTGTCGGACCAGTTCTTCCTGAATCTCATGGGCGATTTCAGTGTCTTGACGCTCACTTCATTTTCACATGTTCAGAAGCAAACAAAAAAAACAAAAACAGACAAGGTTATTTTAAGCTGATAATTAATAATAGCAATAATAATAATCACACATGAATCACCTTTAACAAATACACAATTAAGGATAATTAAGCATGATTTTCCATGCACAGATTTAGCAAACCTTTTTCACACAAAGAAGCCAAATTGACCACCTTAGCGTAGTATCTCTTTCTATCACAAAGCATATCATATGGCTCTTTCCACGTTTGCAATTGATACAAATTTTAGAATTACAAGCACACAGTGGTCTGATTTTGTCACAAAATAAACTCAAATAGTACTCATTCACAAATGTATATCAAGTGCAGCTTTAAATTTAGAATTTTGAAGTTGCTAACTGTGTTTTTATCCGTTAATAGTTTATTTAACTGATCTAAAGATAATAAAAACAAAAGTTATCAATCAATAAGATACAAGCAACATTGCACATAGATATTTGCTTTAGCCAGGAGTAACATGTGAATAATGTTGTTGATGTTCTGAGAGACTTGGCTTACTTTCACCTTTGAGAAATCTCATCAACAACACCATCTGCCTGCAGGCCTGACTACATGATGCATAGCCGTGTAATGCCACACTTCACACTATCATGTTCACATGCACATGTCCATACTTCTGTTGAATCAGACTCAAGGTGACAAGATAATGTTATTAATATAGTGTTTCTTTTTATTTTGTCTGTCACAATACCAAATATGTTGTGTATGTGCGCTAATGAGTAAAGCATATACATATCAGTCTGTAGCCTCCTGCTCTGAGCTTTCGCTCTCAGATCCTCTTCCTCTTGAAGTCTCTTGGCCACCTGCAGGTCCTGCTGCACCAGACGGCTCTTGTGGACATTCGAGGCCAAGTGGCTCTCAACTGTGGTGTAAACAAATAAAGAAGCTCATAAACAGGTAAAGAAAGACACACCAAAAAATCTTATCCTCAGACTAAAACCTAAGATATTTAGAAAATAGTTGTGGGAGTTGTTTTGGTGTAGGCTGGAGTGACAGATATTTGTAGAGGCTCTTCACTTCCCTGATGGAGCGTGACCTCAGCTACTGAAGAATGAATATGTGCAGTCCCAAGGTTGTGTTGTAGGCTGCTGTGAGAAGACAATAAATCCTGCTGCTGACGCACTCTCCGCACTTGGTCACTACAAAAGAGCATCACTCACTTTTGCGGCTCTGTTTCACCTGGTTATTGATCCCTTCTCCGTTTTCATGTGAAAAGGACAAAATTACATCTGGCGATTTATCCCGAGATGCTCCATAAAGTTTGGAGTTTGTGACTTGTGGGATGGATTGAAAAACAGACAGACATAGCTGTGATAAAGAGTCAATAGCACTGCATTGATTTTTTTCCTGAAGATGACACTGATCAATTGTTAAAGTTTATGACACTGGTGTCAGAGCCTAAAATAGAAAAACTATCAATTAAAGTCTGCCACATTTGTCACTGGTAAGATTCATCCACCTCTTAAAATAAAGGTTTTGTGACGTAAACTCATTCAGCAGTCTAAAAGGGAGGGATCGTAGATGAAATAAATAACTAATACAATGGCTGTTCTAAAAGGCAAACAAGGAGAGAGTACCTTTTACAAACATCATGCTGCTGTAAACTTATTTTTTCATAATCAAAACTTCTAGCCGCCACCAAGTGACTGGGTTCAATTGGATCATAGAGGCTTCAAGTAAAAACTTTTTGAGTGACTTTAGAGTCAAATGTGACAACAGAGCTTAATTTAACTAATTAGTAAGCCTTAGTCATGGACCACTAGGGCTTAGAATTTATACGAGTTAATAATAGAAGTCAGAATCACATTAATCATTGCTAAAACGGGGACCAACGTAAAGCACTGAAGTGCCTTGCAGTTTGCAGAATATAATGCATTAACAAATGTATTACATCACATGCATGACTGCACGGCTAAAAAGTCATCACTGATAAAAAAAAATATTAAAAATGCTTTGCAGTTTACTGTTGACAAAGTTACATTCTGTGATACAAATGCACTATTGTAATAAGATGCTGCATCAGCCACATGTTTAACTACCTGTACAGACAGTGCATAGTGTTGAGTCTAGACTTTTAATGTGGTGCAATGGACACCGATAATCTAACAAGATGTAGGCATATGCTTTCCTCAAATGAACATCATGTGAACTTACTCAAATATGCATTTTCTAGATGTAACTCTGCAACAGCATTGTTGTATAGACTGAAATGCAATCATTAGATGTCCACTGTAACCACATTAAATGTGGTTAACCCTTGACCAAACTAAACCTGAAACAGTATTTACATTGGTGCATCTCTAGTGACATTTGTTTTCTTACTTTCTTGTTCTTGGAGGTTGTATGCCAGACTGTGGTCCTCAAGCACAGCAAAGTCACGGCACACTGAAAAAACAAAGGAAGTGCAAAGAAGTCTTTTTGTCAAATGTAACAAATCTTAAAATAATTTTAGCACAGCTTATGATTAAATGTGCCTTGACCAAACCCTTTTTAGATCTTGGGCAGTGGCAAAAGGAATCTGGTCAAGTGGTCTGCGGTTATATTATTTTAGTCTGGTTAAAAATGAAGTGAAAAATAAAAAAGGAAGTACTGCTGGCATTGTCATTACAGCAGACTGTATTCCTCATGTCTTGGTGTCATCCACATTTGAAATATATTACAGACATCTGGGCAGCACATGTTTTGAATTTTTCCTAAGAACGTTTCAAGAAGAGTCATAAGACTGTGCAAATTGGAAACCACTGTATCAGCAGTCATCATGTTTTTATGCCATAGCTTCATTAGTTAGGATAGGATCTAATACAAAAAGAAAAACACTGCATGTGGAGAATAAGTGACAAAAAAGGGAGTCACACTCTACATTGTAAAGACTTTGTGAAGACTAGATTATACTAGATATACACAAAGTATGATTACATTTTGTCTTCTTAAAATCAAATTTGTCTGGGAAATGTGTCGAAATAAATAGGTAAATGCTTTAAAATCCTCCTACAGCTACATATTTGATTAACAGTGGCTGTAGGGCATCATTTAAACCATATGTTTAATCTTCTTATTCCAGCTGGGATTATGGCCACACAAAATTCAATAATAAATACCCCACCAAATAACATAATACTGTATATTATATGCAACACATTTATTTTACATGATCATTTTTGTTTGCTATAGAAAGGCGTAAAATGCATGTTGCTGATCCCTCTGACCAGAATAACAAGCATCCTTCTAAGCAGCTGCTTCAAGAAGAAAGGGTCCTTCCCTTTCCTGCAGCATGCAAACTGTGCAATGTTACAGCTTTGAAACTCTGCAGCCTTAACTCTACTACAATGATAGAAAAAATACAATCTGAGATCTACTCCTTTCCAACGTCATGTAAAAATGTGTTGAACGTTAAAGCAAGCCTTGGAGGTATTTCATATTAAAACACCTTGAGGTATACGGTTATATTTGTATTACTATATATATGTATCATACATAAAGGGACATCAGAAAGTATAGGTGCACAAATACCTCCAATACAATGTGCTGTGCTGCAAAGATGCTGATGCCTGCACCACTAGCACTTACACTGTATAACAAGACACTGGAGCTGACAAATGAGTAAAGCACTAGCCAAACAATTTCTAAAAGCAATCCAGCAAACCGAGTAAAGACATAGTTAGTGAATGGACTTTTCACAATCAGTGCAGAAATCAGTGCAGTCCAGCCTCTGACAGTCTGCTGCTGCTGCTGTGTTGTTAGCTTAAATAGCATTCTGCGCTAACACCATCAAACAGTGCCTCTTGTTATATCCTCTGCTAAAACACCCACTTTCACCACTTTAGTTTAAGCAAATCTTCGTAATTGAGTAAGATATCATAAAGGATGTTACCCTCTTTGACTCCAGGCAGGTTTTTCTGGTCAATGCTAACATTACATTCAGCCATGTTGTCACGGATAATAAGTCAAAACGGCGCTGACGGTGAATTACACTTCCGCGTTTTTCCGAAGGTTAACCGCGACCTGATTGATCGGTTTTGCTCATAAACGCGATTGATGCTTGTTCGCTGGACGGGCCTGTAGATTAGTTTGGCTGGTGTCGGTACAGGGCTCGGTGCTGTAGTGCGGGGCTGCTGCTCGTGTCGGGCTGTGGACGAGCATCCTCCTCCTCCTCCGCCGGGGCCAACACACGTGCACCTCCACACACGATCCGGACTCCTCTATCAAAATTAAACACTTGTTACGCACATAAATAATCCAGAATACGTTTTGGATTTTGGTCCAGCCGGATTTGGCAGACCTCTTAGTCAGGCGTGCATTAAAATAAGGGGAATATGTCAAACTGTGCGCATTGTACCAAACTGTGTCAGCTCATTCTCTTAATTATAGCCTAGTGTTTCCGGTTTAATTGCGCAAAATTTACATTAACTTTCTGTTCACTTACTGGTCAGTTTGTGCGGACAGGTTCACCTAGTCATGTGTGTTATTTGTAAATACAACAGCCACGTCTAAAACTAAACTGAGAGTGCTAACATAAATACAGCACAGAGTTTGAAACAAAAACACATGTCATGTGATTAACAGCTGATATTAACATGGACCGTGTAGTGTTATTGCGCCCTCTAGCGATTAAACTGCAAATGAGACACCATTAAAGAGCTGTAATGGGCCAGAGTGGAAGACAAGACTAAGGCTGAAAAACACATTTGCATACAAAATATGTCTATAGCCAAAACAATAATTATATTAATAATTAATTCTTCTTCCTCTTCTTCTTCTCTTCTTCTTCTTCTTCTTCTTCTTCTTCTTCTTCTTCTTCTTCTTCTTCTTATTATTATTATTATTATTATTATTATTATTATTATTATTATTGTTATTATTATTATTATTATTATTTTATTATTATATTATTATTATTATTATTATTATTATTATTATTATTATTATTATTATTATTATTATTATTATTATTATTATTATTATTATTATTATTATTATTATTATTATTATTATTATTACCTGAATTAAAACAGCTGATTGTTTTGAGAGCAACAACTTGGGCTACTTGTGGCACACAAGTCTCCTCGCCTGTAGATTCAGGTGTGATCCAACATGAAATATAGAGCAACTAAGCCAACATCATCTGCATGAATTATGAAACATGAACAGAAATGTGTAATAATATAAACACACTTTTTCTTAATAGTACGGTGAAATATGTATATGTAATATGTAATAGTATAGTGAAATATGTATTTAAAATTAAAGCACAAGAGCAAATAGCAACTGTAAACTATTGGGAAAGGTCTAAATTATAAAAAGCCAAATAATACATCAAGAAACATAAATTATACTCACAGCCATCACGACCTTCTAATTGTCCTAATGGGGACGGTGATTGATCCTATGCTCTTGACTAGTCCATGTCAAAGTGATGTAAGGGTACTACTCACGTGCGACGTCATATCTCAGTCAGGTGCTCCATAACGGTGACTGGGGCCTATTGACGAAACCATGGCTCCTCCTCCTTGCCCTGATGGGATAAATATATTGATGCGACCGAACAGATCCCCAGGTCTTGAGCATAGGACAGTCTGCTTTGGACACAGGAGAGCTCCATCAAACTGATTAACATGGATGCAGCAGTCAACTACTGTGTGGGACTCCTCAGTCTTCTTCTGCTGCAAGGAGCCCTGCATGTGGAAGGAAGGAGCATCTTTAACTCGGGTAAGTCCTGATAGACATTGATTTAAAGTTCTCTTGTTCATTTGCTATTGAATGAATTTGAATATTGTAATTCTATATTGTTTTATTTTCCAGAGAGCGGTTATTTCAACACAAATGAGGACATAGATGTTCAAAACAAAATTCTAGCCCTTTTACTGCACAAAAACATAGCTTCTGCTGGAAAGGACGACCATCTCGGTAAAATCAATTATTTTAAAAAAATGTGGTGGTATTGGTTTGATACTAACAGTTTCCTCAATATTCAGCTATACTGGCCAACAAATTTGCAGAGTTGGAAGAGGTAAGATGTGTTGGAATTGTCTTCATCTGTTAATTATTGCAACATTTCTTAACAGAAAAAAAAAAAAAATTAACATATTCTGACAATCCTTTTAGCTGCGTTCACTTAAGAATGGCCTGGAAGACAGAGAGCTTATGATTAAAGTGGCTCAAGAGAGACCCATAGATAAAAAGAGGGCTGAGCGTAAGTTGCTATTCTTTCATTATTCTTCTGTGTTAAATTGATCAAATGACAAATCTTGTATACTTTTGTGCCATGCTGAATAAACCTCTGCTGGTGTAACAATCTGTTTTTTGTTTTCTCATTTTCAGCTTGTTTCTGGAAGTACTGTGTGTGAGACTACATCGCATGCCAGGAATGAAAGTATTGGGCACAAGGGAGATTTGCTGCAGAGCACAACATAGCCTTAAAGACCACAACACCTGTATTTATTTTAGCAATAGTAAAAATGTACCATATCAATGTAAAAATGAAATATATTAAAAGATGTTAGAATTCCAAATGTAAACTTGAACCTGTAAATAAGAAATAATTGAAATTTAATTTTGTGCTAAATGTATAATTGTACAATAAAAATACAGAATAGTTTCAGTTTGTGTTGCTGCTTTGCAGCAGTCCTTTGCTATTAATGTACATGTTCATTGTATTCCTGTTAAATTTAAACAAAAATAAATAGTTTGTTCTCTTGATTTTCCATGTTGTATTTACTCACATGCACAAAGAAAAAAAGAAAGAAGAGTGGATTTCCTGCATGTTGAATGTGAGAGTCAGGGCTGATTCCTTTTTAGTCAAAATTAAGCTCTGAGGAAAGCAAACCACACACAAAAAAAATTAGTGCAACACACTCTTTAAGTTAGTGCAACATGTAAAAATGTAGCATGCAAAATGTAAAACAAAACATGTTTATGAATTTCTTTGGGATGGAATGTATTGTCAGACAATAAAAGGCTTACAACTGTGAGGATTATCAGCAGGAAATGAGCCAGCATCTGAGTATCTCTTACTGCAAGACGTTGTCAACTACTATTACAATATTATCATCAGTTTATGTTATGACTTTCATTAAATAATACCCCAATGTATATGCTAATTATACAATACATTTATTTGAACAGTCTACTTCCAGACTGATATGAGGGTGAAGATATCTGCCAGAGAAAACTCCAGTGTTAAGTGTTATTAATATACCATGTGCTTGGGCATTAGAGAAGAGGGAGGGAAACAGAACAGTTTATCTGAGCCTTTCCCCAAACAGGAAAATATTCAACATCAGGGTAACAGTCACAGCAACAATGGGTTCTCATGTAAAAGGTGAGTTATATTTGCATTTTTTTTATATGGCAGAAGGACAACATACACACAAAAAAAGACATATCGTAAATATATTTGCACAATATATTGTCAGTGTCGATAAATATCAAAATTGTTGTCTTGAAGATATGCAAAATTAGATAATCAATGACATGGACTAAATAAGAAAATCTTTCAGTTAAGTGTATATCTTAGTGGTTTATTTGTGCAGTGCTTAAACGAATTGACAAGCACATTAAGATGATTTCTAATGGATTGATTATTGTGATCATAATATAAAATTAAATATAAATTGTAGTCAACATTGTCCACCTCTAAATATTGCTGACAATGATAACTGTAGCTTTAAAACTTGATAGAACCTTAATCATGGGTTCATGGAGTCTCATTTTGTTTTTTGTCAACACAACAGGTGTCTTGTGGATTACCCTTGCTCTTTCATTATTCTCAAATACCTCCAGTGAAAACACCTGCCCTAGTGACTGCGTCTGCAGATTTTTAGGACATGTTGAGTGCACTGGCTACACCATCACTGATATACCTGAAGGAATGCCTGTTCACACTTACCGCCTTGAGATTAATGGCTCTAAAATGCATGTCATCAATGAACGAAGCCTTGACAACCTGGACCTGTTGCTGCGCTTAAGCCTGACCAATAGTCACCTCCACACCATCCACCCGGCAGCCTTCAATGTTGCTCCACAACTAAAGTCTGTTAAACTCTCCTTTAATGATTTATCTACCATCCCTGCTGGAGTTTTTTCACCCCTGGCAACTCTGGAACAACTTCATTTAAATGGGAATCAATTGGCAAATATTGCACCAGATATGTTAGAAGGACTTGTTGGGCTACAAGATCTGGACTTGAGCCACAATAACCTGGCTGATCTTCCCACCAATCTTTTTGATGGGATGACAAATCTGACATATCTAAATCTTGGATACAACTACATTAAAAAATTGCCTCCAACAATCTTTCATTCAGTGATCCAGCTGAAAAAGCTAATGCTCTACAACAATGAACTTGAAGGTCTTGAACCTGGGATGTTTGACACTCTTGTCGAACTTGAGGAACTCAAAATTCATCAGAATCAGATTAGCAGTCTTCCACCAAAGGTTTTTTGGTTCCTGAAAAACCTGGATAATCTTACTCTATCCTCCAATCAACTCCAAGCTGTCCCAGAAGAGACCTTCTATCACATGCCTAAGCTAAGCAAGCTCACCCTGTTTAAGAATCCTCTCTTATCACTGCCTGACCAACTTATGGGCCACATGCCAGAAATTATGGTGTTCTATTTGTTTTACACCAATCTTACAACTGTTCCTGATAATTTATTTGCCAATATGACTGGTCTAAGAGCTCTTAACCTTCATCTAAACTGGCACCTTAAAGACCTCCCTTCCGGTCTCTTCTGTTGTCTCCCAAATCTGTACAAACTATCATTAAGAGAAAATGCACTTGAAGACCTACCGCCAAACCTTTTCTCCAATTTGACTAATCTAGGAATACTACTTCTCAACGACAACAACCTAAAGAACATTCCAAACAATATCTTCCATGGTCTGTATAAGCTACTCTCCATAGAGCTAAAGAATAATGACCTGAAGACAATCCCTGGTGACTCATTTACATCAAACATGGCTTTAAGAATTGTTTCTTTGAGTCAGAACCCTTGGGACTGTACTTGTAGTATAAGAGGTATTGTACGTTGGCTTAAACAAAATGAGCGCCTAGTTTCAGACAGACAGGATGTGTTATGTCATAGCCCATTTGACCAACGTCTCCGTACACTGAGGTCTCTTAAAGATGAGAACTTTGAATTCTGTGACTTGGTTACTGCAAAAAGCGAAATATCAACTCCTGAAAAGAATTTGCTTGTAACCTTTGCATCATTGACAAGCAGCACACAGCCTCCAACTACAGAAATGATACAAAAAACTACTCTAACTACCCGAGCTGCAACTCTACAAATGACATTGCCACCCCATACTTCTACTCCTCATCTTGCTACTACTGCTGCCACTACTACCACTAATCCTGCTTCTCCTGCTACTACTACTACTACTATTCCTACTACTACCCCTACTACAACCCCTACTACTATCACCACTACTACTACTGCTATTCCTACTACTACCCCTACTACAACCCCCTACTATCACCACTACTACTACTGCTATTCCTACTACTACCCCTACCACAACCCCTACTACTACTACCACTACCCCTACTACTACTACTATCACTACTACTATCCCTACAACTACTACTACTACTATGTCGACAACTTCTGTAATTACTACTATGCGACCTTTCTTTAGATCAACTCCTTTTTATGGTACACTGGTTCTTGAGCAGGGCCCAGACTATGTTCACCACAATATTCTGAAAGGTTGGGTGTATGTGTGGTTTGTGCCCTCGGATAGTGTCCTGACCGGTTTTCTAGTGTCTCTTCACATCCTCTTTATGGCCACTGCATGCTTTCTCATTCTTGCTGCCTTGTATGGTATGCACTGCCTCAGTGAGATAATGGGTAAATTAAATGCTGAGTCTATGCATTTGTGAAGTAAAACAGGATGTCACGCTGCATGATGTGCTTACTAGAACGTGAAAATATTTTATGTAAAACTAATACAATTGAAGTGTTTATCTGTTTTTATTAGTCAGAAGCTTAAATAAATGAATCTTAATACATCTCACCCAGCATTTATAATTTTTCAAATAAGTGAAAAATGTGTAATTAACAGTGAAAACAATTTGTTCAGTTTCTTGAAGCCAACAAACATTTTGAGGACTAAAGCTTTAAAAATCCTATTTCTATGCAATTATATCAAAAGCAGTGGTGGATGAAGTTCTCAGTTTTATTACTTAAGTAAAAGTACAGATACAGAGGCAAAAAAATTACTCAAGTAAAAGTAAAAGTATCATGTGAAAAAAATCTACTTAAAACTATGTCATGTCAAAAAAATGTACGGTAAAAGTAAAAAGTAGAAGCATTTCACACAAGTGTTGTTAATTTGTAAAAGTGTAAATGTAGTGATACATTGTACTACAGTGTACTTTCCAGTCAAGTTAAAAAATGAAGTGGAGTTGAAAGTACAGATACCTGCTCTCAATGTAGTGAAGTAAAAATAAAAAGTATCCATTGTAAAATCTACTTAAGTAAAGTACAGATACCTAAAAATTCTACTTCAGTGTTATATGTATTTTAGAATATATGAGACAGAGTTAAAAATAAAATTAAATAAATGACTTTAAAGCATATTTAAATGCAAAAGAGGAAGTGAAATGCATTATGTTTTTGTCCTTTCCTGTTCCTCTTCCTGCCCTCCCTTCACAATAATGGCTGCACATTTTTTTAAACACATGGCATATGGTTTTGATTGGGTGTGGTCAATCTGACTTTATGTTCATAATCAGACCTGACTGTAAGTACATCCACATACTTTTGAATTCCACTGCCATTCTCTTGTTTAACAAACGAAACTTAAAGAAAGGATAGTGTTTGCTACCACTTTAACAAAACAATGTAATCGCAAAACTGCTTCCCACAACAATTTCCAAGGCTATGACAAAGTGAGTCAAAAGTCAACCACTTCATGTATTCATAATATACTGGGAAAAAAAAAAAAACACAAAACAAACAAATGGATGTGTAACTTTTCTGGAGGAACATCTGCCTCCGGATTGTCTCCATGGAGATGCTATTACTTTGACTGGAATGTTCCACAATATAGCATTATACATATCTATCTGCACGGCCTAAGCCTTGTACCCCCTGAGGTTTTTTTAAATTATAATCTGAAACGTCTCTCTATGTAGGCCTACAAAATGTTTCTTTAAGAACATGACTTAAAAATGATTTTGTATAATATTGTGAAGACATTGCAGATACCATGAAGAGTGCTCAGACTTTAAACAAACAGTGAACAAAAGAGGAGCATGAACTGGTGAACGGCTCCCAAGTTCGTTACTATAGCGACCAGTGATTAGTCCTTTCCAGTACGCTGAGCCCACACAAGCATATAACCATGGAAAACACACATGCACAGGAAATGATACAGCAGGGGTCCCAACCAATGCAATAGTTTAAATAAGACAGTTTATTATAATATTTATCGATACATTTACAACATTTTAAACAGTTATATCACATTTCAGCCTTTGAATGTGGATCAAATCACTTATTTCGTGTTTGTGGAAGGGCTGCTAAAATACTTTACAAAACTATGCACCCTACCACCTCCCTTCTGACAGTTAACTCCACCCATACTATCTGGAGCTCTTGGTGAGCAGACCAAATGTGCTTTCCCCCAGAACGGCATTGCTAAACGCTTATGTTATCTATGTGATGTGTGGGGGAGCAGCACAGAGCACAACTTACATACATGTACATTTTACAGCACTTGTGTAAATTTTTTTTTTTGGGGATTTTGTGTAACTTTGGGGCACAGCTAAGGGGTTAAGTTTGCTTTAATTGTGTTGATTTTGGAAGACTTCTCTTTAGTCATTTATCTTCCAAATGGCAAGACTAGGACTGCCAAGGGTCCCATGGTTTCCCAGAAGAAAAAAATATATAAATTGGAAACATTTTGTTAACAAACGACAATAAGAAGAAAACTGCATTATCTTTAAAAGGTTAGAAGTCAGAAAGATAGCAAAATCACAACATCCAGAGAATTCAAACTCTAAATGGGGTAGCAGTGGGTGGGGTTACCCAGACCGTCACTCACTCAGTTGTGAAAGAGTGTACATTCCCGCAAAGCAAAAAGGGAGGCATACAACAGGAAAGTGGGCAGCATCTGAACTTTAAACTTGATGAGTTGAGAGCACGGAAAAAATTTGTATTGAGAAATCAGATGAGCCAATGCAGGAAGAAGTGATGGGTATTTTGGACAATACTGGAGATTTCTCTCTTTATTGGAATTGTTCATTTGGGAAAGAAAGGTCATAAAAACAGCTACTGTGGCTCACAGCCCTTCACTCAAAACCAAACAAGTAGCAAGGTAAGATACTTTTATTGTATTTTATCAGTAGTCATGTAATTTATAAGGATTTTTTATTTAGTTTATTGCATTTGTGTTACTTTTTGCCAGGGGCTCATATCATTTACAATAACATAGAGACTGAATTACTGAATACCGCAAAATACAAAAATCTGACTTGATAGAGAAGCTCACAATTATTGACACATCAAAAATAAACATATTAAACTGACCATATTCTCGCTCTCCCTTTTCCCTTCCTACAACTTTTTATTTATTACTATAACTATAAAATACTTATTTTTGTATTAATTATTGATTTGTGTTCAGTATAGAGATGTGTGTAAGTGTAGACATTAAAATTTAATTCATGTTCTTGGACTTGAACACATGTGTTTCATTAAGATTACGTAATAGATTTCACTAAAATCTCCCTCCCTTAGAAACCATTTCATTGTTTAGTAAGCAAGACCAGCTTTTTAATGACATGAACAAGACCATAATTTAAGATTAAGAAGAGAGAAAATGCAAAGTTCTGTGAATAATGAAAACTGTTAGAGAACTGACACTGAGAGCGGTGGTAAATTCTGCTTTATGTGGGAATGTGTGCTTGCATTTTAAATATGCCTGATCCCCTGCCATGTGGTGTTTTGTGCCAGGCCTGTGTTTATAGAGAGACAGCCTCTGTTGGCTCAACTTTGTCATGCAAATCTGTAACAAACTAGCATTCATTGGGATGTGGAAAAGTAAAATATAGTTTAGGAGTTTAAGTAATTCATGTCAACTGTTTTAACTTTACTTGTCACTACATAAAACAATATATGTACAACCAAATAGATTAGATGATTGTTTCAAAAACAACACAAGAAACCAGAAGTTTTCACTCTAAGAAACAGCTAACATTAGCAGCAATACAATTCAATCAAATGTATTTACTACAAATGTATTGATTTACTTATTAATTTAGCACAGTAAACCAGGTCCTTTTCATTTGGACTTGGGAGAGCACAAATGCAATACTAAAAGACACAGTACACAGGTAGACTAAAATAAAATCTTTTTTTTGTCATTTGGGTTATGCTTCTTGCACTGAAAAGCCTGTTTCCTTACCCTGAGCAACCTTGCATTCCCACAAACCTTATTTCTACAAACTCTTATTTGTTAAATACTACCTTTAATTGTGACCCCCACATGTGTCTGAGTCGCTTAAAATTACTTAAAATGAATTAAACACTTCACATTTTCAACATTCAAACATTTCAGAACTAACAATATAGAGCTCAACAGGCCATACTGATGGAAAGTACTTTTGTGTGAGTGGTTTAGAACAACTGCCCATTCAAAATAGAAGATGCATGTTCAAGTCTAACGGTATCATGTTTTTTTCTATTTTAGGAACAGAATGGCCCTGGTTTCACATGTGATCCTGCTTGGGTGTTGGGCCAGCGCTGTTTGGGCGTGTCCAGAATCCTGCTCTTGTCAGGGTTCTCGGGTCCACTGTAATAAATTACACAGTTTTCCCCAAAATCTTCCCTCCTCCACTGCCACCATCTATATATCAGATTCCAGCATTGCTTCTCTGAAACCAGATGACCTCAAAGATTGTGCCGAGAAGTTACAAGAGTTTGTGATCAAAGGCACCCCACTGACAGAAGTACAGCCCCATACATTGGACCTCACTGTAAATATGGCCATTTTAGTGATAACTGAGACTGAACTACAAGATCTCCCTGATGCCCTGTTTCAAAATCTTCACAAACTTCAGCAACTAAGTCTAAGAGCCAACAAACTCACAGTCATCCGCCCAAATTGGTTTATATCTCTGGTTAATCTCAACCTTCTCGAACTAAGTAGAAATCACTTAATGTCTGTTCCTGCCTTCGCCTTCCAGTCACTCAGTAATTTAAACTACCTTAGTCTTAATTTTAATGGTATATCTGAAATATCAAGTGAAGCATTCAAAGGTCTGTCAGCACTGAATACCTTACGTCTGAACAAAAATGTGATAAAAGAAATTCCTTCTGGCTGCTTTGACGATCTTCAAAACCTGGTAGAGCTATCTCTACAAGATAACGCTATCACTCATCTTCAAAGTGACACCTTCTCAGAAATACCTTCTCTCCAAAAGTTGTTTTTATCTAACAATCAGATTACAACTCTTCCAAAAGGAATCTTCCTAAATTTGCCTCAGCTTTCACAGATTTCCTTGTACGAAAACCAGCTGGAGAGTCTTGCACCCGGAGTGTTTGGCCAAATGCCACTAAAGCAATTATGGTTGTATGACAATAAAATAAGCCATGTAGCTGATGACACATTCAGAAATCTTACACTACTTCAGTTATTGGTCCTTAGTCGCAATCAGATCACTCATGTATCTAGTAACGCTTTCCGAGGTTTGGAGCAACTTGGAGAGGTATCCTTACACACAAATCTTCTGACGACTCTACAAGATGGGACATTCCAAGGCCTTCCAAAATTAATCAACATTTCTTTGGAGCACAATTTCATCGAAAGTCTTCCTAACGGGTTTCTTCAAGGAGTGAGTCACCTCGGCCAGCTAGACCTACGGAATAACTCCTTTCAAAACTTCCCAGAACATACTCTGGAGTCTTTCGCCATAGTAAAGGAAATTCTTTTTCATCCCAATCCTTGGCGGTGCGACAAGGATATAGTGCCCTTTAGAGACTGGCTGCAACAGAATCCGTCAAAAACCAACGGCACTCTAATCGTATGTGCCATGCCAACCGATCTGGAAGGTGAAATGGTTGTATTTTTGTTAGATGAAAGTTTCATGCCACTGAGTACCACTGGACAGCCCATATCCACAACAAAGATGACTGACCATCCCCAGACTCCTCCAATTAGAAAAAGCACTTCCTCACCAGCACTGAAAACCACAACAACAACCTCAAAAATGGTGGAAGTTACAAGTAGCAGTGGCCAAGAGGAAGTAGAAACATCAACAAAAAATACCTCGATAATCTTGATATTAATAGCAGTCCTCACTGTTGTATTTGTGAGCATGATTCTCATCAGTTGTGTGACATGGAGAAGGAATAAAACCGGCAGAGGGGAGATTGCACGCAGAAATAAAAACTCTGTGCTCTAAGGAAGCGCCAAACACTGAAACTGCTCACTGTATTTTGGTGAAAATTGAGATATCACAAGAAATGACTTTGTATACTGAGACTGTTCATTGTACTGACCTCTATGCTTTACTTAATGAGGTGACAAACACTGAAAATAACATTATAATTCATTATATAACTTTTATGGTGGAGGGATCACTCTCCACTGAGATGTTATTGCTTGGCCTGGAATGTTTTACAGTATGGCATTAAAAGGGATATTAAGCAAAGTTGATTTGTACAAAGTTTTAACTATGTTTTGAAGTAATTCTCCATGGAGACAATGAGAAAAGTTACATGTTGCACCTTTAGATGAATATGTGACAATGAAGTTGTTTAATGACTCACTTTAACATAATTTGTGTAATAGATATTTTACATGGTTGGACAAGGGTTACTATATCAGCCGTGATATGAAGGAGTTGTTTTAACGTGTTTTTTATAAACTGAAAACAAGCACAAAAATGGAATGTCAGTTGTACCAAACTTCTTGAAGGATACAAAAAAAAATTAATCACAGCTGTAATAAAACCTAATTTTCTACAACTATTTCTACTTTAATATGTCTTTATTATTGTTCTATTCAGACACTGTAAAAAGTAGGAATACAATCTACAATTGTACCAAAAGATGGCACCATGACGGCCCAAACACACCTCACTTCTCACTCACTTCTCTCAATAAACTGTGGTTGGCCCACTACCACATGTTTTGAATACATAATGCCTTCTACACCTTTGTTATCTATATGCCTAAATTATTCAGATGCACACTGGATATCTTTTGGTGGTCATTTTGGTGGTCATTTTTATTGTCTTTTCATATAAATATTGTAATATAAAGACTCACACTTTGTTACTACATCTGAGTTTGTGGTTTGTTATTATAAGGCTCCTCACCATATTAACAGTTGTCTATTGCAGCTCTTATCTCACAATGCAGTAGTACTGTGCCCCTCCCCTTAAATAAACCCCTCTCGCCGTCGGCCTCCTGTCCCACTTTGATATGAAAGATAACCACTGCATCAACTTCATGAACTGCATAAAATTGGCAAATACAGACAAAATCAGGTAAGTTTTCTGTTTTGTAGTAGATTTCTAGACGTAACATGCTGACTATGCCATTTTTATAGATATGTCAACAGGAGGACTTTTTCACGTATTACTTTTTCTTCTATTTGAGCCGTCATTACTGCAAATGCCACCAAAATGTGAGAAAGAAACGGACTGCCCCAAAGAGAATCAAGTTGTTTTTGGAAAATCAACAACTGAAATCCCACGCACTCTAAAACCTGGAGCCACTGAGGTCTTCTTTGTGGACAGTAGCATTACATCTATTCCAAAAGGGGCGTTTGTTGAAAATCCTCAATTGGAAAAAGTGGAATTTATGAATGCCGAGCTAGAGTCTGTAGAGTCTGGAGCTTTTGAAGGCTTGATTAATGTAATCAGTTTAGAAATCTCTGGTAGTCCATTAACATCAATCCCTGTTGGAGTTTTCGATGATCTTAGTAATATGGAGAAGCTTGTGCTAAAATTCAACAAGTTGCTTACACTTGAGAAAGGACTTTTTGATGGTCTGAGAAAACTAAGAGAACTGCAGCTGCACGGAAATGATATCCACATAATTGAAGATAAAGTTTTTGATGATCTTCAGAAACTTGAAGTACTCCATTTGGCTAAAAACAATCTCTCGGCCGTGGCTACTTCCTGGTTCTTCAAGCTGACCAAGCTGCAGAAGCTTCGTCTTTATGAAAACCAACTGACGTCCATTCCTGAGGATATTTTTCAAAACATGCCCAATCTAAAGGAAATTGGCTTGTATACTAATAAAATATCAGAGCTATCACCAAATCTATTTCCACATAAAGAAAAACTTAGCATTCTCACCTTGGAAAATAATCTTTTGACTAATTTGCCGCAAGAGTTTTTTGTTGATTTTCCTCAGCTTAAAACGCTGACTCTAGCAAAGAATCAACTGACTTCCTTACCTTCCTTGCTTTTTGGAGACTCGCCAAAATTAACAGAACTGAGCTTCAGTAGGAACAATCTCAGCAGCTTGCCTAAAGGAATCTTCGCACCTTTGAAAAAAATTAAGAAAATTGATCTATCCAAAAACAATTTTATCACTTTGTCTCCTGAGTTTTTCGAAGGAACAAAAACTCTCACTGAGCTAAATCTAATGAACAACAAGATATCGTCACTTGGGAAAAACATGTTTGAAGATTTACCAACACTGATTACACTTAAGCTGAGTGAGAACCATCTGCAAACACTTCCTGGTGATATATTTACTCCTTTGAACAAACTAACAAAGCTTTATCTTGCCAACAACCCCTGGTTCTGTGACTGCAATTTGATTCCATTTTATAACTGGATGAAGGACAATGCTGACAAAATCATGTCTTCAGTGAACTGTGACCAACCAGAAAATATGAATGGACAAGAAATATTGTCATTAGCAGAAGATCAGTTGATTTGTCCAACTCTTCCCCCTACTACTACTGCAAGTACCACTACCAGTACTATTACTACAACCACTACTCTACCAACTACTACAATTGCTGCTACTACTCCCACAACAAATACTCCAACAACACAACCAACTAGCACCACTATTCTGACCACACAATCCTCAACTACTACAAGCACACAGCCTACCACTACTACTACTACTACTACTATTACTACTACAGCTACTACTCTTCCAACTACTACTACTACTCCTCCTACTACTACTACTACTCTAGCTACTACTCTTCCAACTACTACTCCTCCTACTACTACTACAGCTACTACTCTTCCAACTACTACTACTCCTCCTCCTACTACTACGGCTACTACTCTTCCAACTACTACTAATCCTCCTCCTCCTATTACTCTACTACTACTATTCCAGCTACTACTTCTATTACACCGTCCCACCAACTATTACTATCACACCTACTACTACAATTAAAACCACTTTACCAATCACGGCAGCCTCATTGACAACAACTACACCTACTACAACAGTTAGTTTAACAATACCAACCACAACCGCTGGCACCACTGCACCTGTTGCTACGACATTTGTAACTACACTTCAGCCAACCACATTTGCCACAACCACCAAACTAACAACTACTCAAACAGCTACTTTACGAACCACAACTAAACCAACAACCATGACATCAACCACTAAAATGACCACAGCCATGCCAACTCTTGTCACCTGTCCCATTCAACCAGAGACAATGGAACCACAGCCATTTTCTGAAGTTTACCAGTACAAAAGTAATTTGCAGCAGTGTAAAGCACAGATGATAATTTATACCTTAATCCTAACATTGGAAGTAATTTATACGCTCGTGCTGGGTAAATACACGTTTTCTCTTTACCGGCTTCTTCAGAGCAGTGAGCAGACGAGCTACAAGGTCAAACTGACAAAGTTCACACACAGGAAGAGTGTAATCCTGCAGCCTATGGGCCAATTTATGGAAGAGATGAGAAGACTATGAAACATTGTATATAGGCCAATAGACATTTATCATAGTTATTGTCTGTGATGAATGTTTGTTTTTTTTTTTTTTGTTTTTTGGGGTTTTTTTTTTTTAGAAACCACTTCCCAACCTAAAGGAAATTGGCCTGTATAGTAATAAAATATCACAATTATCACCAAATCTATTTCCACATAAAGAAAACCTAGCATTCTCACCTTGGAAAATAATCTTTTGACTTATTTGCCGCAAGAGTTTTTTGTTGATTTTACTCAGCTTAAAACGTATATAGGCCAATAGACATTATCACAGTTATTGTCTTGAATGTTGGGGTTTTTTTTGTTTGTTTTGTGCTTTTTTTTTTTTTTTTTTATAGACCATGCCCAAACTAAAGGAAATTGGCCTGTATAGTAATAAAATTTTGTTTTTGTTTTTTTTCCGACCATATCACTTTCAAATGCATAGGCTATATAAAAACTTTTATTTAACAATATAATACATCCATGTAAATATGAATGTGGAGTTGCAAAAATACTAGTGACCTTTAAATTTTAATACCTATTTTACTACTAAGCCAAAAAAAAAAAAAAAAAAAAAAAAAAAAAAAAAAAAATTCACTGAGAAAAAAAGTTTTCCATGAAAAGTAGTATTTTCATGTGTCCAGCAGAGGGAGGTAGAGATTTATAACATTTTAACCACTACCTTTGAAAACACATCTCTTGTAAACTTTTGTTAAGGTGCTTAAATTAATAAAATATAAGTTTATCAATCAGTGTGTGTTCTGAATGTTATGCACAACAGCAAAATGAGATGACATTGTTCTTAAATGTACCTCTTAAACTTTCTGCAAATCCAGCCTTTTCTGCAGCCTACGTTTTTAATAATGTTTCAATGTAATTCATGAACTACTGTGAATTATGTTGCAATAAAAGTGTACAGGCTTCCATGATTACTCAGGTTCAATTTAAGTTCTACTGTTGCGGCAAAAGAAACTTGTTATGGATTGCATGCTGTGCTACGCTTTAAAATGCACAAAATTCTTCTCTTTCTAAACTAGGCAAACTTATCAGAATGTCTCAAATGACACGAAACCCTGCAGGTCGTGATAATGAGCCTGAAAAAGAGCTGAGGAGGTAATTGTGTGTGAAAAGGGTAATGCACTGAGGAATAGATGACATAAAATCTGGAGAATACCATTACCTCCCAAATAAGACATTTCAGCTGGAAAATAGTTTGCTGCAAGCTGCCAGATGCTCAGCTGGGACACAACACTTTTTTTTTTTTTTTACATGGCAACCTGGTACAAAATGCAATGCAAACTTTTTGTTGTTTTGTTTCTTCTGACAAATAATGTAAATTTTATACTGCACTGATATTTCAATATGAATATGATCCAATTTTATTATCATTATGAGATTGCTGAGTGATGCTACATTTATCTGAATTGTGCAAAGAACATAATATCTGCCCTTTGATGAGATTGGGAACACATTTTAACAATAACAAATCCTCCGGCAAAGTTAAATAATTGCCCAAATTGAGAGCCAAAAATAAAATGAAATTATAGCTAAAGATGAAATGAAACCAGGAGGATTGTATTTCCTTTGTTCCGATTGTCAGTTCTCTGTTGTCCGCAAATGACTTCCAGTCCAGCACTCCCTCTCCTCTCCCTCATTCTGCTGATTGAGCTGTGTTGCATCTTTCTTTGTCCATTGTCTCATTGTTTACCACAGCAGCAGAACCATGAGCCACCTCAACCTTTCCATCTTGTCTTTCCCATTCACAGGGGAAATGTTTTTCCTTTAACTGCTTGATTTTTTACATTTTAACAGGCTAAATGCAAAATATTGTATCTATTCCTTAGCAACTGCTTGCACCTCACTCATTTGTACTTAAACATGCACTTTTGTGTTATGGGGTTCGTCACCTGCTTGACTCCATGGAAATGTTATTGCTTTGGAATGCTCCGCAGTATGGCATTGCACATGTGCATTTGTGTTTAATTGCATGTGTTTTTATTGCTAAAAATAATACACTTTATTTAAAAAAAAAAAAAAAAAAAAAAAATCCAGGCGAAGAAATGGATTTGTAACAAAAAGGCAAACAACCCAAAAAGTGCATATATAGTACACCTTTAAGTCTCTCCTGGTTGAAAGGTTTTGAGTTTAAATTATGCTAATGAGTGCTGTTATCTCATGCAAAGTGGCACCAAATCCCAGTCATGTGTGTTTTGTGCTTAGGGTTAACCATGGCTCGTGGCATTACACAAACACACATTTTGCCCCCTCAGTGCCCACCTGCCCCCCTTGGTCTCCACCCGAGCCATCTGAGTCCAATCTCTGCCGACCAGCTGCAGCCCCCAGGAGAGCACCATACCACGGAACAAGGGTCACCATGACACCTCCACTGGATGGGCTATAAATAAGAGTCTGTCAGGTGGTACATGTGGGAAACAGAGGACAGCACAGGAAGCCTTAATGTTATATATCCAGGTGAGAACAGCATCAAGGTAATCTGGAAGTGTTTAAGTTTCTAAGAACATTTAAAAGAAATTAATGTGTGATGGGCTTGGTGGCAAATGTTGTTAAAATGGCTGAAGAAAACACTTTACAATATGCTTCTTTTATAAACTTTAAAATTTTAGGGTTGTGTTTCTCCTGAGTTTAAGGAAGCATTTTGTCATCTGGTGACCAACTGCCTCAGCAAGATAAAAACAAACAGATTGGACTTCTCAATTTGGTCATCTTTTCAGATACGATTCCAAAAATATGACACATATCTCAAAATAACACACTGTTCTTTTTGTCTTTCTTTTTCAAACAATTTCATGTATTTTATTCTCTCGGCAGTCACATTCTGTGATGGTAAGTTTATTTGATATGACCACAGCTGTCCTGGGACAGATTGACAGAAGCATGACTGCCAATACCTATAGTCAGTTCAATTAAATTTTATTTATACAGCCCATTTAAAACAGCTGTCCAAGCTGTCCAAAGTGCTTCACATAAAAAGCCAGCAAAAAACAAATATAAAGGTAATACAAAACATAGGAAAAGAACGGTAAAACCATAAGATATCCTGTCTAGCTAGTATTAAATACCAGGGAGAAGAGGTGGGTTTTCAGTCTAGTTTTAAACTGAGGATCTGACAGGCAGAGGGAGACTGTTCCATAGTCTGGGCACTGCCACAGAAAAGGCACTGTCAGCTCTGGTCTTGAGTCTGGCCTTGGGCACAGCCAGTAGGAGTTGGTCAGATGATCTCAGGGGTCTGGGTGGAGTATAGGGCTGCAGTAACTCAGTAAGGGCCCATAAAGTGCTGACATTTAAACACAATTCAAAAGATTTTAAATTGCACCTGATATGAAATAGGAGCCATTGTGATGTGCCCTCCTCTTTTTTTGTCGTTTTGTCAGCAGACGAGCTGCAGTGTTCTGGACTTTCTTTAAGCGCTGCTCTGGTCCAGCCCCACATACAAAGAATTACAATAACCCAGACGCAGCGTTACAAGTGTGTGGATTGCTTTTTCACAATCCACCGGTGGAAGGTTCGGCTTTACTAGGAGCCTCAACTGAAAGAAGATGGACTTTATGATGGCGGTCTGGCTGTCATTGGCAATGACTGGCAGATATATTTGAATGTCATCTGCAAAACAATAAAATGTCACATTGTGCTTTCTAAAAACATCACCCAGGGGAAGCATGTACAGAGAGAAGAGGGCTGACACTAATGTACACCCCTGGAACACACCGTACGCCTGGGGCACAAACAGAGGAGGTGCTGTCATAGGTTCACAGAAAAACTCCTCTCTGACAGACAGGATCAAAACCACAGAGTGCAGTACCCTTAATGCCCACATGTCTCCGGGTGGGACAGAAAGATGCTGTGATCCATCCTGTCAAAGGCAGATGATAAGTCTGAAAGCAAAAGAGCTGCAGATTTCCCAGAGTCCAACAGTTAAAAGCAGATGATTAAAAAACAGACTGGAATTTTTCACCAGTTGTGTTAAGATTAAGGTAAGCCTGCAGTTGGTCATATGCCGCCTTCCCTAAAACCTTCTTATAATTTTTTTTTTTTTAATCCACCACTGTTTATATTACAGACCAAATCCAGACATACCAGCATAAACAAACATTGTATTGTATAAAACATATTTTAAAATTGAAATAAAGGAAGATACATTACGCGCTTTCTTCAGTGTAATTGCAACCACTTAGACAGGCTTTCTACCTTGAGAAATGGTTGTAAACTGGATCAATACCAGTCATTTTGTGCAGTTAATCATTCACACTGAGCAAAAATACTGATGAAGATATAAAATGCCAGCAGTTATAGTCATAAACCAACTCTAAAGTACTTAGTGTTATATTGAACACAATGCATGGACTGAAGTGACTATAGTACCCAACTGATAAGAACATAAATCTTAATCATTCTTTGCTAATGAGATAGATTCAGCTGAGTAAAAATGGTCTGGAATAATGACATGTCAAGACTCCTATGAGGAATATGCACAGAAATAGATTTAATAGAGAAATTGTGTGTCTATTTTTAGCTTGCGCTCTTGTCCTCCATCTAATTTTAGTAAAGAATTAATCATACCGGGTGTCCAGACAGTGGGGAGTGGCTTGGCTTTGTTTTAAGTAGTTACCCTGAGGTCAATTGCGTGCTTCGACCAATATTTAGAGAACATTTGATTTTTGTAATAATTTGTGCCACACTCAGATCATAGTGTCATCGACTTAATGGGATCCTTCACCTTCATCATAACATATTTTGATACTAGGCAGCATACAGGACACAGAGGAACACTTTAGTTTAAATAACCATATTCAAAGCCAGATATTTTCACTAAATTGGCCTACTACAATATGTTCAGTGTTTTTGTAACCATAGGGGGCAAAAAAAAAAAAAAAAAAAAAAAAAGCAGTTCAACAAAACATCTGGAACTTTGTCTGGTACTTTGTCTATAAATATACACCACCCAAGATTATTGCCCTTTTAGCCTATAGCCAAAAACATTATTATTCATCTTTAAGGAGACTCAACTTTATTGTTCCAGAGGGGCAGTTTGCTGTTTGTTTTGTGTCAAAAATGTATTGTCAGATCATTCCTTTTTTTGTTTATAAATATATATTTTTAGTCCACATACCATTGTCATAAATGGTTAATAGATAACTTAAATTACACTTTTCTCACACTCAAACAAGTTCCTTGGTTTAAGCCCATTTTATCTTTATTGTGAGATAATTGCGATTGTTTGCCTGAAGTCTGTGCTGTGTATAGGCCTTATCTATCTTTTATCAGGCAGTTCATTAAAAATGAACATAGATATTAGCCTACTGTTTTTTACAACATTTTCAAGGTTTTATACATAATTGTGAGTAGCTTGCTCTTTTGCCTGCTGGCTTATGTTCAAAGTGAGTCTATTTTTAGATATAGCCATTCAAATCAGCTTCAAACATTAAAGACTGCAAATTAAATCTTCTAAACAAGCAACTACAAAGTCTGTCAGCTAAACAAGGCCACTTTGGGATGAGCAGCCGTTTTACACAGTTTCAAAACTGTACTGTGAAGACTTAAGCTTGCATCCCAGCAAAAACATTATGTGACTATGTTACTTCACATTAATAATAATTGACCTTCAACGGGGCACAAAGTATCCATCTGAGGGTGGCAAAAACGATAATTGTTGCCACAGCAAGATCAATTCTAAATGAAATACCTATTGAAAAGGAAAAAAAATCAAAAACATGTGACGGAACTCAATAAAAAAATATATAGTTTTGTTGCGATAACGTGGTGATGTAGTTACTATGAATAGATCCACTGCAGAGTTATTAAAGGGGAGTCAACAGTTCAAGTATGAATCACCCGCAGGCTTCACTCATAAAATATTATTCAGCCTATTATTGTTAGGAAGGTCACAGTGTGCATTAGCATTGCCCCATAAACCACATGATGCAAAAGTTGTGCAAATAATAACCATGTTTTTATTAGCCTTAATAAAGCAATGAAAATTTAAAAGCACAATATGCAACTTTTTGCCAGAAAATAGACTAAAAAAAAACCTTGTTTTTTATTGCTGTGAAAAATGTAGAAACACATGTGTCATGGAAATTGTGTTTGTGTTGCTATAATCTTCCAGAGAATAGCATGAAACATATCAATCTCCATGGAAAATGTTCTGAAGTATGGTTTTAAATTTCTATGTCCATGGAATAATGCAGTTGATGTGGTGCTTCTGGAAAGTCACATACTGCACCTTGAAAAAAATGCACAAGTGCCAAAGTAATTAAAGAAATTAAGTGTAAGTTACTAAGGCTGAATCATTCTTAATGAACTTGTGATGGATCATGTTTTGTTTCATTGTTTTCCATGTTTTAGTTTGTCTCATTTCTATAGTCCATGTCCTTGTTAGTTTTATTTGACATGTATCCTGTTTGCTTGTGTTTCTGAGTTTTACTTCCTGTCTGTTGATTGCCTGCCCCGCCCTCATGTGTTTCACCCATTTCTTGTTTCCTGGTTTGTTTTTAGCCTCATAACCTGTCATTGTCTCGTCCTTCTCTAAGTATTTTTTTTTTTTTTTTTTTTTTTTGTGGTTCCTTGAGTTTGGACTCATTTTGTTGATTAAAGTATGAATATTTAGCAATTTTGCATTTTGGGTATTATTTTGATAACCTCCACAAGACAGATCTATTTGTTTGAATTAAGTCTTATCATCATGCTTCATTAAGATTAACTATGATGTCATTATGTAGTGTTACATTTGCATCCCCAGTGACTCTTTTGGGCAGGATTGTATTCTGTAAAAAATCTGTCATCTAATCTCGTGCAAACTAAACTGGACTGTTTATGGACTTGTCTTTGTCCCTGCAACACTCTCTCCATCTCTGTCATCACAGGTGGAGATTGAGGCACAGGTGATGTGTCGCCAGGGGAGCAGCCTTCATCTCACTGATTTACACTTTGCACAACAACAGCCACCACCAACCGCGTGATCTATCTTTAGCCTGGAAATTATCTGTCAAGGCACCACTGAATATTGTGAAGCTGAGGTCAAGAAAAGCGGTGAAGTATTATTTTGTGTCAGCCATTATCTTGATACCGTGGGCCTATTTTCCATATGGACAGTGAGGGGATTCAGGAAGAGGCATCCCCACACAGTGATCCTCTGTCAGGATGCTGGGTTAGGGTGTTTCCCTATTTGACCTCAGGACCAGGGCAATGAGTGGCAATATAAATGGAAATGAGGCCCTCCAATATAGACAGAGAAAACAATTTAGTACTGTGCATATAGTGAGCGTTAATGAAGAGTCTGTGGGAGTGCAAGGATTAGCATGTTGTCAAAATGTAATCTACAAGAGTTATTGTGTGTTTTATCTGTGTAATACAATATTTTAGTCAAAGTCATACACAGTGGCAATTTTGATATTTAAGTAAAAGTACAGATACAGAGGTAAATAGTTACTCAAGTAAAAGTATCTCATGAAAAAATCTATTTAAGTAAAAGTATTTAAGTACTCTTTTAAAAATGTACTTTAAGAGTAAAAAGTAAAAGTATTTCACACAAATGTTAATTTGTAAAAGTGGTAAATTTAGTGATATTGGTCAACAGTAGTGATATGGATACATTTCTTAATTTTTCTTATGAATTTTGTGTATTTATTTTTTCCTCAAAGCCGATGCTTGAACTCGAAAACTTTAGTCAGGATGTTACCATGAACATGGTCAAAATAACCCCTCAAATCATATGAAAAGTACTTTTTACTTTTCAGTCTTTTTCAAAAATGTAGTGGAGTAAGTACAGATACTTGTTCTCAAATGTAGAGAAGTAAAAGTAAAAAGCACCCACTGTAAAATGTACTGAAGTACAGATACTTAAAAATTCTTCTTAAGTACGGCACTTTACTTCTTGTACTTGCTACCTTCCATGACTGGTCATAAGTCATTGCTTTATTTTAATACTGTGCCTAAAATATTTGCAGTCTAAGGTACGGATGAGAGAAGGGTATCTGATGTAAAACTAATCAGTTGGTATTGGTCATACAGTGGCAATTTTTTGGTTATTGTTAATTCACAAGTTTTTGTCTGTCCCTTTCCACTAGGTCGACCATATCTGCTAATTACTGGAGCCCGAAGAACAAGGAATCTGACAGAAGCTGATCGGTTTCACTTTTTAGCCATTCCCCACATGTACATGTGTTAAGCCTGCCCAATTTTCTTGTAAGGGCAAATTTGAGATACAGAACAATCAATATTACAACCTGACAAATGCTAGAAATACTTAAGTGGAAAAATGCATAAAAAATTGTGCACACCAATACTGTTATTATTAGTATTGCCCTGGTAACATGTGTGGGACAAGCAAAAGGAAAAAAAAAAATGTATATACTACATATACTATATATATATATATATACTGGACAAAATAATAAGTATATGTGTGGGCTGAATTATTCATTCTATAGGAGCATAGCCTTGAGTCCCACATCCTTGGCATGTGATTTGTTGTTATAAGCTGGTATGTTTTAAAAGTAAAAAGCACATGTATCTTGTGTAGCAGGGTTATTGCACCTCATTGTTGTATTGTTACAGTGTCATAATTTAGTGGTTGGAGGTGGAAGAACGCATTGTGCTTTAGTCTCATGAGAATATTTCTTTTAATTGGTTGTTTTAAATGTCCCTGGAATAATGGGATTTGTTCAACCAAATTGAGCTTTTACTGTTAAATAAAACGTGTTCTTTGGTGGTGCATGGAGCTACCTGTTGTGTAGAGTCCTACATCTATGAATTCCAGAAAGAGATATTCAGCCTTGTCCTTCTCTCAAATGCTCTTGCAATAATAGGAATTCACAACTATGTCATATAATTTCAAAGTGATACAGCTGCAGTGACTCTAAAGTCAATTTATATCTCTTTCTTTGCCAAATGGTGTACAGCATAATGCATTGCTAATTCAACAAATATAAAAAGGCAATCTGCAAAGAAAAGGACAAAAAACATTCTTAATATAGAAGATATGGGGCTACTTTTTCAGATGTGATGTAAAATCCAAAGTTCACCAGAGGGCACTGATAATTGGGCACTAATGAGTCAGCTGTTTCCACAGGATGGAGAAGAGGGAATAAACACGTGGATGGCCACAAATGGAAAACTGTTGGAGATGTAATTCTCTTTTACGACAGATGCCAAGAAACCTTTTTGTATGAGTGTATTATCACTGCACTACTGAGTCATCAGGTCCACAGACAATACAATATACAATGATTAATTCAAATGTTATTCCAAAATTGCACTGAGCAAGGTAGTTCATTAT
The DNA here is from genome assembly GCA_019594935.1 of Periophthalmus modestus. Lineage (NCBI taxonomy): Eukaryota > Metazoa > Chordata > Actinopteri > Gobiiformes > Gobiidae > Periophthalmus > Periophthalmus modestus. Next base: position 8,669,745 of record JAIEZT010000007.1, on the reverse strand, counting down.
AATAACGTAATTATTTTATTTTGCAGGTAAGGCTTAAGCCGAAAAGTAAAAAGCATAAATTATTGCTTTTTCTCTACAAGGCCAACTTAAAATTATGTTTTTCAAGATAATCTTTTCATTGTTTTTTTTTGAGAAAAGTTACGCTGTAAACCTTTAATAATACATGACATCCGTATGTAAACATGTCAGACTGTGGACTCATGTAATAGTATTATCCTTCAGTACTATGGTTCAGTAGTAGTAGTAGTGCATTAGTGACGATTGTTATGATTAGTCGTGACAACCCTAATAACATAAAATACCAAACTGTATTCATTGTTTGTTATGGGTGTAAAGCTTAAAAAAGTTCACACAGCTTCAGTAACAGTCAGTACTATCATTGTGTTTTGAGGTTTGCTGGATCAGAAACATGACTACTACCTTCTGCTTTCCCTTGTGTGTACCTGTCAGAATGAAGACAAGACTGGGCTTGAACAGAAATGTGTCCTGATTCAGGGACCAGAGGAAACTAACAGAGAGGACATGACACTGAGACTCTGCTGCACTTACCTCTATCATCGCTCCATCTCATTTCATTGAGCCCAGCGGATTCACTCAAATCTGTCCATGATTACACTCACCTTGTCAGTCAATCACCTCAGTGCCCACATTTATGGGGCTGTTAACAACTCATGAATGATTTACCTGTAATTAGCAACAAGGTGCTTAAAAATACCTTGCTGATCGAGGAATGGCATTTCTGTGCTGTGCCAGCCCCACACTGCCAGCTCAGTCTTTGTTATCTTGCAGTACGTCATCAAAGGTATAATACTGCCAACAAAGGAAGAATAGACAGACTGGACTAAACTAGAATGGACAATACTAAAGCCTTGAGGGTTCATATTTCTAGGTCCTGGGTATGGTACTGATGGTAAAAAACTGTGTTAAAACTCCAGCCTCACACTTTTTCCAAGTCCTGAGGTACTTCATTAATTCAACAGCACTTGCAAAATACACATTCTTACTGGGAGCATGGTCACCTCTCCACAGATCTAATAGTAACTTTACCTTGTAGCATTATGCTTCTCTAAATGAAGATAGGTAAGTTTGATGCCATACATTGGATCATTCCACGCAAAAAATAACATCTTCATAGACAAAAGCAGGTGTGTACCTTCTCTCAGAAAAGTTACATAATGTACCTTCAGCATACAAACAATGTAAAACAATGACACCATACAGATAACTGGCTCTTGCATTTCATTAACCAATATATTTGAGACATGTTTACTGTAACCTACTGTTGTGTGTGAGCCTTGGTTTTTCCCACAAAACAATCCCCCAGTGTCTTCACACTTAACTGCTGAAGAAGCACATGGTGAAGTGATTAACAGGAGCTTAGTTGCGTGTCCAAGTCCCTGGTGTGGATTTGTGAGGACATGAGCCAGCTGCTGCGGTTCAGGCGGTCAGTGGTGATTGTGCTCTCTCCAGATGACTCTACAGCTGCCTCACACACAGTGGGCCTGGGCACAGTGACACAGGCAGGGTACTGTTTCCATCAGTGTGCATCATGTCAAGATGCCCTTGTCAAAATGTGAGGCCCCGTAATGAAAGTGATGTGGCGGTTGTTATGTGCTGGTGTACTGTATCCGCTGTGGTAACAACGGTGGCACAATCACCTCACAGCAAAAAGGTTCTGCGTTCGACTCCCATATCCTCGATGGTCTTGACTAAGCCTTGCTCAAAATGGAGGTGGGTCCTTGAGATCACTGCGGCGGCCACTGCTCTTGACAGGTTGCCCCATGTCAGGTTGTCCATACACTTTTCAAAAATACTGTATTATTGCAAATTCATAATAAAATAAAATAGTTGTATTTATTTCTGTTTTTTTATACTGTATGTTGTGCACTACAATAACCTTAAAACACATCTATTTCCTTTTGAACCTTCAGTGCCTTAAGGCTGTACACAGAGGATATATTGTCAGTTTCAAATCTCCTCATCAAATTCCTTTGCTTTTGTTCAGGAGGTGTCAGCTTACGGTTCAAATCAAAGTGAGCCATGACATGCAGACAGGAAGAAAGCGGTACAAAGAAGAAGAGATAAGATACAAGAATACTGCTTAAAATGGATTTCTGTCATGTAAGAATGGAGTCTAAAATGTCAAACTTAATAAAACGAATTCAATTAAAGCTACTTTTGCTATTTGTATGTTTTCCATATATGTTTCTCAAGAGCCATGAGAATGAGTTCTATTTTTAGATCTACAAAAAAAAAAAAAAAAAAAAATCATAATGGAGTGTGATGTTTTGCTATAGCAGTGCGTGTCACAGCTGCCGTTTACATCCTGGGCTAATTAAAAGTCAAATAATTAGTCAAATGCTACTGTGGGAAGCTGATTATAGAAGAAGTGCTATATCACTACAAAGCCCTATACAAAAATCTGACTATTTTATTAAATGAGCTCCACTTGGCAGGATGGTACGTATTGTTTTTGATGTGGAAATGTGGGATGCAATTAATTCGTGTTGCGCTAAATATACAAGTTTTTTTTTTTTTTTTTTTTTGCATCATTCTAAATGTGTAAAATCTTTAACTAGTATCTGTTCTTGTTGTCCATATCAAACTGTTTATCAGGTAGCGTCACCAAAGTTGTGCTGATACAATGTAAGGCTTTGTTTCCTTCTATGAAACACTGTGCTTTAGTGTGTTCTGCAGGGCTGAGTGACCCAGGATCAGGAAGATGAGAGGAATGGACACATCAGAAGTCCTGTTTGCTGCTTACAGAAAACACACAGACATAGGCACTGCATGTGTCACACTTCAACAAGATTAATTTACTTAGGAACAAGGAGAATAGGCGAAGAGGTTTATGCATTTTAGCTTTATATCATATTCATTTTCATTTACAAAAACAGTTATACATAAGTGCGCTATTTTTTCTGCTACCTGCTTGTCTTCAGGAAGAGAGCAGGTAACAGACCTCCCACCAGAAAAGTTACCCACTCCCTAGAAAATTTACATAAAACACGAACAAACTAAAGGCCAAAACTACACCAGGACATTCCCTTTCCTTACATAACACACCCAAGAATTTGCAACGTTCCAAACTATTTACATAAACAGATTTGCACAAGTGGGAGGAGCTATGTCCTTCTGTGCACAACCAACATTGGAAGCACAGACCTCACCTCTGGCATGGGCTTAAAAGGCTGTGTAATAAAACACTGATAATGCCGTGTGCTGTAGATGTAATTGACCTCGCTGTGAACAGTAAAGTGCAAAGATAAAAGGAGCAGCGCAGTGGGGTCAGCTGTGTTTGAAGGCAGCTCTGTGGGCTTGTGAATACAACCTGCTTTTATCGGCCACCGCACAACAAAACACCAAACCAGGGCTACATTTGCATTCTAAACATGCTAACAATCAGTGAGTGGAAATATCAAAGCAATACAGGCCCCTTCATCTACTTTTGTATTTGTCAATATAATATGTTTTATTAAAAGACACTTGTAAAATGACGATGTTGTTGGCTTCTCTGCAGCAGCTCAAGTAGGCCTATGTCTTTGCGATGGAGATGAATGGAATTTCTGTGTACTCATCTGAAGGAATATTTGAGAAACATGAATTATGAATGAGTTATCGTCCACAGATAAGTGGAGTAATGAAGCTGGCAGAACAAGCAGATCGGGTACATTTTTAAAATAGGACAGTTCTTTGTGGACATGTGATGTGGCTATCAATGATTCAGCTGTGTTGATCCAGCCCAACATGTGAGAGGACGGACAGAGGGTGACAGCAGATCCCACTGTGAGTCTGTAGACAAGTTTAATTCATACACAAAGAATAGAAAATATGTGTATTTTAGATTTCAGTTCAATGTGGCTCATTAATACCTTTCTAACTGGAGGCACTGCTCTGTTTGAAGTTCTGTGACTCATTTTATACTGTAATGATCTGATATTTTGTGACACCTTTTGATCTTGTAACTGTTTATTTGTTGATGTTAATGTAACTGCTTTTGTACGTGACACTTGGTCGCTTTGCCGATAAGCTGACGTGAAGGTTCTATTCGTCAGGTGCTGGTCGGTTTTGGGACTGGCTCTAGTGAGTTGAGACTGCTCTTGTTTTACTCTTGTTTTGGCCCATGTGTTCAGAAAATAAACAACCATTACAACACAGTTTCTGACCAGAAAGAACTACTGTACAACAGATGAGTACATTTTGAGTGCCTGTTAAATAAGTCAGAGTGATGTCACTGCAAAGTATCAGTTGATATGTAGTAAATATTGATGTGCTATATATATTAACATGCTCATTAACATGCATGAAATCTTAAGAACACATGTGAAGCATAAAATTACCACGAGATGTCGATACTTTTAATTTTTTTCTTTAACCGAACAAATGATTGTGTATATCTAGAATTAAATGGAAGAGCGAAATAGTATTGCAAATGTAGGTTACTGGTTAGCCTTAACCAGTGGTGGAAGAAGTACTTAATTTTGTTACTTAAGTAAAAGTGCAGATACCAGAGGAAGAAAATTACTCAAACAAAAAATCTACATAAGTAAAAGTAAAGTCTGTTTAAATAATAATAATAATAATAATAATAATAATAATAATAATAAACTGAAATAATCTACATAAGTAAAAGTATTAAAGTACCTGTTTAAAAAAAAAAAAAAAAATGCTGTTAAAGGGTCAAAAGTGCGTACAGATTCTGAGGTCTTATAATTCTTCAAATGTAGTGATTCTGATACAGATTTGTGCAGAATTTTGATAAACAGAAACTGAATTGAACAGATTTTTCTAGCTGTTTTATTTGTATATTTTTGTTTCCTCAGATTATGAACATGTTAAAATAAACCCCTCAGTCTTTTCAGCAGATCTTAGACAATAAAAATAAAAATAATTTCAGTTAAAAATGTGGTGAGGTAGAAAGTACAGATACCTGCTCTCAAATCTAGTGAAGTAAAAGTAAAAAGTATCCACTTTAAGATCCAGTACAGATACCTTTTTTTTTTTTTCTTAAGTACAGTATTTTACCACTTCTACTTTGTTATGTTCCACTTTGTTATATATCAACACTAAATAACAATTCAATCTTGGCATACATTTTGATGATTGAAAGACAGAGGTTAAAGTAGAAACACAGACTGGCAAATGCAAACACATTGTTGCATTGTGAATTGTACAATGGGTTTGAGATGACGTCACAACATTCTGTAATCCAATATTTTTGTTACAGATGGAGCGGCTGCTAAAATTCATGTTGTTAAAGTTAGAGTTAGAGTCCAGTCATTAATATAAAAGACCAAGTTCAACATTTGTAAATTTTCCTTTGGATATTTCTTATAAGTAAATCATGTCATTAATAAGTAAAAATGGTAAACGTCTCCCATTTAGGAGTCTGACCTGGCTCAATCTAATATACATGTACTTTTTAATTAGATTTGTCCTGCCATGCGTCCCTCTGTCTACTCAGTCTGGCCTCTGCAACACTAGCCTTACCTGATCCTTATCTGTTTATTGCAGACAACGCATGGGCTATTATTTACCAAGAGAGACCACAAGGCCAAGGTTTGCTGTTAAATCCTCCAATACATCAGGGTTAACTTAGACCATGTGTCCAATCAGATGAGAACGAAGGCCACGAAGGGCTCTTACAAAGAAACAGGAGAACGCTGAGGAGGTCTTGACTGACATCTAAGAGGAAAATTGCAGTATTTATGAGCTGAGACTTACAATAGACACAAAAAATAAATACGTTGGTTTTATTTTGTTTAATCTCTCTCAAAGGCAGAGTATGTTTGTGAAGAGAAGATAATTTGACATCATTTCTTTGCGCTATTAACTTTCGGTCTGCTGCTCCCATGCTCTGTTTGGTTGGCTGTCCCTTAATGACTTGTCCTCCAAACAGCAGATGAGGTTTTAGAGCGGTCATTAAGCTGTGAGTAAAATGAAAATGAATGGTGATTCGTGAGGTGACCAGGCAAGGCAACTTTTGTGTTTGTGCAGTAGACAATAAACCTGTAGCCAATGCATTAATGGAGGGTGAAGAAAGAACGCAGTTTCTGTGGAAGGACATAGAATGATCTGAATATCAGGTGCCACAGTGAGCAGCAGTGGCTCTTGTTCAGACTGTTGTTGTGTCCTTAGGCAAGACATACCTTGTCTATGAATGTGGTGTATAAGTGAGTGTTGCTGCTGGTGGGAAGGGCAGAATGTTCGGTTTGGCAACGTCACTTCTGTCAGCCTGCTTCAGAGCAATGTAAAGTGCTTTGTTTTGACACTCTATAAATTGAGTGCATTATTATTATAAGATCATCCCAGGTGTCCTGCTAAGGGATTTTAACCCAAACCTCTGTGTGCCAGTGTACAGGGTGCTAATTACACTGAACAAAAATACAGTCATTATCACATCACCTCCACTCATCCTCCCACTCTATAGCCAAACTGTTCCTTGCAAAATGTAAAGCTCCTCCCCCTTCAGCAGTGCAACATCTCCTTTTATCTTTTCTCAGCATCAGCAGCTCTAAGGACCTCATCTCTAACAGTGTCAAGGCTCCATGTGTAAACATGACTTTCTCATATTCATATTCGTATACGTTCATATTCAGAACAAAAGGTCTTTCTTGATCAAAGTTATAAATGTATAATCAACTACTAAAATGCTAAAGGATCTGCTTGTCTGTTGTTCCCTTTTCGAAATAACTGCAAACATAATTGGCACTTTGGTTGTACATTATGCAGGCAAATCTAGACAACCGGTAGAAAGCATACTATGCATGGGAGATATGATTACAAGCCTGGTCTATCTTTCTGCATTTTCCCCATTATTATCCTGTCTACATAACAGTCTCTATATATAGAAAGTAAAAATGTAATGGTTGGAGAGAGGGATGATAAATGTGTTATTAAACTGAAATGTGGCATGTGTAATACCACCAAAGAGGTACTGGATTTTACAGGAACATGCAGTTGAATAAAACATTGAATATCTCCCATAGAACCACATGCTTTAACCATCTGGTTTTGTGTTTTTCAGATCAAGTTTCAATTATAATTATATTTGATACACCTACACACAATGATACATGAGACATAATGAGGTTTACATTTTTAATCAGTTCATTAGTCACAATATTAAATAATGGGCTCGTTAGGAGGTGTGCCTATTCTGGTAACATTCATATAATCCATTTGTAATGTCTTAAAATAGGTTTTCCATGTGAGGTAATGTCTTTATACCTTATACCTTAAACCAAATCATTTTCAAGTCTGTTCCCATTGGCTCATATCAGAAAAAAATCAATTCATCAGTAATAATTTGACAAACAGCACTGTTGTCGGGTGCGAAACAGCAATCCTCCTCTGTGTCATATCCTGCTTGTGTCTGTCAAAAATAAATGATTGATGGAACAGACAGTAATCTTATGTCATCTAAAAATAGATACGCAGGCCTGTCCGTCATCAGCACACACACATTCACATCAAAGTCATCATTATTCATTGATAAAAGATGCTGGATGTCCTATGAAATATGAAGCTGTATTGGAACAAAGGGTACAGTATGTTCTATAGTAAATAAAATAAAAGGTCTTTTAATGATGTGGATTTTTGGCGCCTCAAGGCAAAATTTGTTTTGATCTAGTAAAGGTTAGGAACATGAAAATAGTGGGATGGACTCCCAGAAATCTCAGTGCCAGTTCTACAAACATTACTGGGTTTGATGTTTGAGCCACTGTTGCATAACAGATTTAAATATATGTATAGTCTGCTTTCTGCCCGATGTTATGGCCTGAACCATATGTTCCCTTATGCTGCAGTCTGCAGGAAGAAAGATAATCAAATGGAATCCATCCCATGTTTGTTCAAATCAATCCCAGGTATCAGATAGACACCTGATGCATTGGCTGAGACACACTATATTAAATGTGACATGTCATAAACTATTTCAGAGTGTAATTGAGGTCAGCAGCCGCCAGGAAGATAACAGAGGATTACACAACCAACTCCTTCCGAAAGGTTTATTTTGTCATTTTTGTGGTATGGTTCTAAGATGTCATATTGCAGAGAAACTTTTCTGAACAAGAATTTTGTTATTTTGTGAGGTGAAGTAAAGTTAGACATGATCACCTACAGCATCATCATCAGTAATGGGTTCTTAATGCTCATTGACCGAAACTGGAACGGCAGCAAATATGTCACATGTCATGTTTAGTGTCCCTGTAGGGACATTTGTCCATTGCCATTTGACCCATCCCTCAATGCTGGATGAACCTGTCAGGAGCAGTAGGTGCTACAGTGCTGTGCCTTGAGACATATCTCCAGATCGTGAGGTCAGTACAAGCTTCACCCAGATAAACTTTAAAACCTGAGGTTATGGTACATTTGTGGACTCTAGAAGGAAGTGGAATAGTATTTTCTGAACAAAATCACGAATGTTTCTGGGGATTACATTTGTGTGCAGTTCAAGACCAATCGGCATGTCGATGTGATCAGGTTAACTCATTGCCATCATACAGAAATACAATGAGAGGTAAGCATCTTTGTATTATATTATAAACACAGCCTATGAACATTGCAAGAAGGGGGAAAGTTTCAATCACATCATGAAGAATAGGCAGACAACAATGAGGCATATCTGGCAGTGTTCATTCACTAATTGATTCTTTCACACATTGTATGAGCGGCCCACGCCTTTCCATTTAATGAGCAATACAGTACAATACAATACAATACAGTGAACTTTGCATAAACATTGTCTGAGCAAACAGACGCAAATAAAACTGCTGTTTGAGTATAGGCTAATATTAATAGTTGCTGCAAACTGAAGAAGCAAGATAACAACGTGAAACATAAATAGTCTTTTCCAAATAGGCCTACATCCATGAGCCTAAAAACATGTAAACATTATGGAAATGCCACAACTTTCACTTATTAGTTTTACTTTAGCATCAAGCATGAGCTTATTTGAAGTGAACTGTGTTTCTCAAGCCCATGAGGCTCTGTGCAGTGAAATGTGACTGAATGATCTTGTGCTCTTGTACGTCAGCAGTGGAGGAGGAACCAGAGGGCTGGCTCTAAGCTACAACAAACAGGGAAGAGGAGCGCGCTATAAGTAGAGAATGAAGCGGGACAGCGTCAAAACAGCACAGACAGCGGAAGAGCGCTGGAGATGTGGACAGCAGCGGGCAGCGCGACTTAAAGCGGAGGTTTGTTTTTGACGGGCTCACCTCGTATTTTAACAGCGTCATCAACTCCAGCGCGTGAGGCACAAGTGTGTGTGACCTCGTGCCGTGCGCCCGGCGCGCCTCCGTGTCACTGCACGCTCCAAACCCTGGATGAGCTCCAGGCTTCAGCACTGACAGCGGACAGCTCCGTGGCGCGACCCGGACCCTGGTCTCTGAACACCACTCCTGATGCGCGCACTTCCAGATTGGCTCGAGTCTGGTCCAAGTCCACGCTAAAGGAGAGGTCCGACGCACTTCGAGCTCAATATGTACCAGGGACATTTACAGGTATGTCCACTAACGGCAGCGAGGAGCACTTTGAGTCATACCGCCCGTATAGTTCAGGTCAAGGGCATTTATTACTCTACAGTGTCAGTCAAGACAAGTCTGGAGCAAAAGACAACTCATCCCAGCTGACAGCGCAGCGACTATTGGCACACAAACCCGCTTCTGTTCATAAATGTTATTGTTCAACAGAAGGAAGATGCTGTCATTTGTTTATTATCTTGGATAGAGCCCACTTGGGGACTTGTTCTCAACGCTCTGTCAGCTTTATGTTTCCAAGTCATCAGCGAGAAAACAAACGTCCCACGTGCACGAATACATGAAAACACTGCCATAATGATGACACGGTAAATGCTGAGCTCGTTATTTTAGTTTTTTTGATGTGCAAATTAATGTTTTAATTCAAGAATGTTGCTAATTCGTCTAAGTCAATATGCTATAGGGGGAAATGTAGACAAGTTAGTGAACTTTGTTAATGCTCCTGAGGTCAGGTTTCTTATTCCCGGATGCTTATGTATTGTAATTGCGCGTGCAGTGTAATGGAAACAACCTTCACATTGGGCTAGGAGCTATTGTCATCTTCTCTCTTCTTGTTTTAAAGCAGTGCTGTCAGCTGATTGAGACACTGGAGCTCCAGACAGTTGATTATGTAATAAAAGACCAGTCCTGAGTCAGGGCTTTTGAGGAGAGCATTAAGGACCAAAAGTTAATATTTTATGATATATTTCTCCTACAACACCACTCATTGAAAATGCATGAATAAAGCGGACGCCTCTTCTTGTTACTTTTATCCATGTTCTATTAGTGAAGGGTCATTGAAGAGGCTGCTTTAAGTCAGATGAAAACCAATGTACTAGCAATGTAATAGTACCCATTTCACCCATTTTATGTCCATAACCACACGCATGCCATCACACTGTGCACTATTTGCATTCAGACTAATAGGAAGTCGTCCACTGTTACATTCTTGAGCCCAATTTAGCTCCAAATGTCCAGTAAACGTTGTATCTGATGGTAATAGATCTTGCTGTGACGCACGACTTGTGTAACAAAAGCGTTTATCATGTTGTTTCAAACACTTTCTCTTCAGATGTGTGTGTATGTGTGTATGTGTGTGTGTATGTGTGTGTGTGTGTATGTGTGTGTGTGTGTATGTATGTATGTGTGTGTGTATGTGTGTGTGTGTGTGTGTGTGTGTGAGGGTGCCTGAGGTTGTAGCTCAAAATGATACAGTACAGGGTGGAAGAAAAATGTGCTCTTTTTTATCATTGACATTGGCCATAACATCACGACCACACTTCTTAGGGGATGGGGCATATTAGACGACAAAAAGTGAACATTTTGTCCACAAACGTGATGTGCTTGCAATAGGGAAAAACTGGACTTATAATGGACAACATGGATCAGTGCACCTCCAAAACATGCTGTCCCCTTGTGTTCCTGCCTGTAGAAGTTGTACTTGTTCAAAAAGTAGTAGTGAATCTGCAGCTACTGTACCCCAATGTCCATGGATTTCAGAATGATGAGAATTTAGGACTAGGACAGTTGCAATAGCGATTAACAATTTAAAACATATTGTAGCTTTTGAATGGGAAAAAGTCCTCAAAATGTTGTAGAAAACAGGAATGTGAAACTCTTGATTGAATAGCAGAATAACTCTGGTTTTGAATTGAAATTTGATTGGATTTGGGGTTACATATAAGGCATACTCATGAGTTTTGTATATTCCGACGAGTGTGATATCCTAACGGGACCTTTGTATTTCACTTAGGTCATTATATTCTTGTGAGAGCACATTATGGTATAGAAATTCAAAACGCATCCTATAGCCATATGGACAGGGAAACATTAGTCAAACACACTGTAATATCAAATGTCAAGAAAAGTACATTTTGATCAATCAGCATTTTCACTTCGAGCTCATAAGTCAGGGGAGGTAAAGACAACGCACACGCATTTCGTTCTCCTTCATTCATCTTTTAATTTAGCGGTCTACTCGAGGAACTCTGTCTACCAAGAACATGCTTGCTGTGAACATGGACACAATATCGGCTAGATCAGATATCTTATAGTGACATGGACTCCAAAGCGGTAACAAAACTTGCCGTCTCGTATGGTCTTGCAAGGTCGCCAAAATGTTAAATACATTCCAAAATGCATTATTAGTTTAAGTCAATTAGTTTGGGTCTAAGTCTGCGAGTGTTTTCATCTAAGTTTGTTCTATTACTTTCAGGATTTAAAAATATAATTCCTGCATATGTGGGACAGATTGGTGAAACATATTTGCCAATATTTCAGTATTTAATTTGCCAGCTAAAGATTGTGTTACTAGTAATGGAGAAGACCAATGTGCTATAAAAAGTAATTGAGAGGTGTGGGTATCATTGCTCTTTGTGAACTGTGCTTCTGAAGGTGCAATTGAAGACAAGAGGAGGAGCTGACTCAGCACTCTCCCATAAAAGCAAACATAGATGAGATACCAATCGATGCACCATAGAGCTTAATGCATTCCTCTATAGCACATTCCTATTACATTTGTGACATTCTAAATCAGGCTGCAGTGTGCTCCCTCCTGCTCCATATGTTTACTGTAAATCTAATTAGTCACTGTTTGTACTGTGAGTAAAAGACATTTCTTGGTTCAGTAGAAATTATGTGTGAAGGCCTTCGGATATTTGCTCGCTTAAACACAACACGGTTATGTAATTTTATTTGCATATTCAGAATCCCCGAGGAAAAATCCTGTGTTGATCAAGATTGAGCGTCTTAAAATCCTACGGTATCTTTTCATTACCGTTTGGGTTTTGAAATTACGTAACTGGCTGCTTGTTTATATGTAATTTAGCATTATGGAAAAAGCATGAGTTATTCAGAATTAATTTAGGGAATTTGCATTTCTTTTTTTCCAGCTCCATTCGCTGAGATGAGATGTGTCAAGAACTCAAATTAGCATGAATAAACATATGTTATGAAAAGAGATAAATGCCACTCAAAGCTAAAAAAAAATCTGTTTTTGGAGGGAAGGTTATGGTATTTTTCTCTAGGTTAGCAGACAAAGCAGAGGCATCAATAAAATCAATAGCATGCTAACGGGGGTGACAGGTTGCTTGCACTCTAATCTCTTTGGTAACCTCACACGTCATAAAACATCCATCAAACCCAATCCTATGAGAGTTGAAACACTCTAAAATCTAAACAATGGGTGATTGATAGGTTACTAACATTTTGATTTATTTTTTTTTAATATAGTTTATTTTCTTACTACAACCAAATAAAATGGCTTTCAATATTAATTTCCTGAACATAAACAATTAAGACTTTTAATCATTGCTATTTAACACAACAGTACAACAGTATCATCAGTATCATCTATCTACTGATCCGAAGGTTGGCGGTTTGAATCTCGCTCTCGATGTAAACGTTATTGGTTGAGGGGAACTCACAGATTGACAGTCAGATTCTATCTCCCACAGATAAATGCTGTTTTGATGTCATTTGGCAAGACACTTCATCTCCAATGTCTGTGTACATTGGTGTATGAATGTGTGTGTGAATGAGTGAGTGGTCCTTTCATGTGAAGTGCTTTGAGTGCCTTGAAGGTGGAAAAGCGCCACATAAAAATGTGACCAACAATAGCCCAATATATTCCTCCAAAGTATGAACTCTGTAGACCTCTCAGATAAAAAAGATCTCAGCTGATGATTGATGAGTAGAAAAGATCTTGATTCAAATTCCATTGATTGTCCAATCCCAATGGAAAATGACTGTAATGACTGCCAAACCCCACACTGATGGCAAAAACTATTCAAGAATAATTGGCAAGGAAGCACCCACACCCATTATATTATAGCCTCTGCCATTTTAAAGCCCTCCTTTTATTCAGATGCAAACAGAGATATATTTTAAGACTGGATATGTTGTTTTATCTTGACTAGAATGAACAGAATATGTGAAATTCAACATACACCATTTCAGCAAAATAAAGTTGTATTTGATAGAATACTGGAAGCAAGGTAAAATCAATCAAATCAATGGCTTGGTAAGCAGGCAAACAGAGCATGCATACTGTATCTTCTCTGGTAATTTCAAGGGTCACAACATATTTTATTCACTGTTGACATTTCATAAGAAGTCCAGATGTTCTACAGTTGTGGGCAGCGTTAATACTCGACAAAGGAGGTCGTCCAAATACTTCCGCTGAGGGAGTTTTAATGCCGCTTTGATTAAAGAAGTGAGCTCTTGATTAATGGTGATTTAATAGGCCTGCCTCTTTCGGAGCCCACTGTAATCAGTCAAACATAGCTGGAACGAACTCACAAGCATTACAGTACAGGAGATGGCTATAATGGAAGCCTTGCTCAAACCGTTATTAGCCGTGAATACGTCATAGCATCTCAAATTGTGGCTTTAGGTTGGTTTTGAAATGAAGCTGAGGTTTTGTTAAAGTGGACAAGCTCGAGTGCGAATTTGGATTGACGAGTAAAAATATGTAGTGTGGCCAGTTTTTTGTTCAAAAGTAGCAGATTATAATCTTGTCTCTGTTTTGTGTCAGTCCTGAAACAACATCTGGATGATCTCCTGCCAAACATCTAAAGACAAACATTATATTGTCCGAATGGCATCTGATGTAGGAAAAATAATATAAACATATAGTTATTTTTTTACATAATTTTGTTATGATACAATTTTGACTTCATTTTACAGAGCTGGAAACTGAAATTGGCTAAATGTATTACAGGATAGGGCCAGAGATAGATCCACATACAAGAGATTAGTTCACAGTGGATTCCCAATTGCAAAAAGTGGATTTCACTGATTTAACATATTCCATTGAGTGAAGATCTGGTCCTAATTTCTGCTGTGAGATAGGGTCACTCCTAAATCTCGAGGTTCTTTTTCCTTTATGTTTTCCCTTCTGGGCCATCTTCTATATAAATCACATGTTTGATAGTCTGACACAGCCTAATCCATTCATCCAGACTTGACATGAACAAAAATGATACATAATCTCTTGTAATGTTATATGACTGACTAGACTGGCTTTCTACCCGTATTAAATGTACCAGCTAAATTACCTAAGATCGTCAGGTTGGGACCCACAGTTGTGAAGAGTCAGCCTTCTTCTGATTAATGTTTTAAAGTTGCAACATCAGCGAGATGGAATTAGAAATGCCAACAAAAACTATTCTTATCATCGTTGTTGGCAATTTGTCTGTGTATGCGGTGGCACCCAGTTTTCAGTGTTTGGCAGCAGTGGTAGTCCGTGGTTGAGTAGTTAATGTGCTACAGAGAACATGATCAGCTTGTAGGACTGGTAAAGCGGACTACAGGGCGACTAAGAAGGATTTTGGTCACATCAGCAGCATTGGGGCCTTAAGCAGATTGAGCAGAGAGCATTTGTTCTTGCTGTGTGAATATTTACAGATTTTCAGGCTCTGCCCTTGTTGTGTCAGTACTACTAAACGTAATGACGATGGGGTCAGATAGGAGAGTGAAAACATCTCCAAAAATGAAAATGGATTAAACCTAAATGCGTCTTGGTGCGTGATTAAACATGGATTATTCATTGTGTACTATGTGGTTGCCTGAGTTCAGTGCCAATAGGAGCCTTACTGGCACACTTGAGCAACTCCATTAGAGATTGTAATTGTTTATGTCAGAATATGGATTTTCTTGGCAGTGATTTATCATTCATTTATAACTAAAGAAAACAACAGATGGAATCAAATGTATTAATGTTTTCTGTTGAATTTTATTAAGAATCCATTCAATTACTAAAAGATACACACTCCAAAAAGGACAGTTATTTGTGGAACAGATCAGATTTTTTGTAATAAAGTAATAAAACTAGAAAATTACCCTGAACTTAAGACTTAACCTTATTGGCCCGTATGTTGTTTCCATTGGCCACCCGATTAAAGGAGACATCTTATTTTAACACTTTATTGCGAATATGGCACTGCTCAAAATGTGACTACACAACTCTCTGATGTTTGCAAGGAAATAAGGTTTGGGATAAGTTTGTTGCCATTTCAGATCATATAATTTACATATTTGCTTACATATTGGTTCTAAGATATTGGCTTATCGACATCGGTTTCTCTAGTTTCTAAACAATTGGTATTGGCATCAACCATGAAAAAAAACTTTATCTCAATTTTAACTAGGGAGCTTATATAAACTATATCCTCTTGAGATACAGACTAGATTCTACCTACTAAAACATCAGCGTCTATTCAGAGAGTGGTCAAAGGTCCTATATTATGCAAATCTGTGTTTTTACCTCAGCTAAAACATACCTCGAGTTGTGTGTTTCATTCACACATGTTTGACTAACCCTTTATTATTAGTCTGTCTTCATCTCCAAAGCTCAAAATGCTCGGTTCCACCTTGTGATGTCATGAAGCAGTAATTTTAAAGTTAACAGCTACCTTTTACCTTTAGTTCAGTAGAGACTGGAATGCCAGAGCTCAAATGATCAAAATGGTTCAAGTGAAGGTGTATGGAGATTTAAAAACATAGTGGAGCACTTCCTGTATTGTCACATAACATCACAAGGTGGAACAGAGTGTTTTCTGATTAAGAGAAGAACTCAGGCTAAATATGCGGGGTTTGTGTGTTAAACGTCTGAATGAAACAACACACAACTCTGGGCATGTTTGTGATGTGTAAATAACATTATAACAGAGATCAGAAAATTGTGTAATATGGGCTTTAAACTCAGCTAGACTAATATTTTGTTGAGCACAGCCAGGATGACATAAGAGTGTTGTCTCACCTCATAGACAGTGAAGATCGTACATCCGTCTTGGAGTCATTATTATGGGGAGGGTTTGGCCTGAACTCTTGACTCACCTGCCAAATGTCACCGCAGCATTGACAGCATTCTCAGACAACATTTCTCAAAAGCATCACTGTTAAGGACCTGTATTCACAGCTCTGTCTCTCTTGGTAGATTTCCTTTGGGCATCTATCCTCTCTGAGTCTGTTAACGCAGCAGCTCTCTAAACCCCACATGGAAAGTCCCGTGAGTTACTGTACAAAGCCACTTTTTTTCCCCCCACAAAAGTAGGACAAGCCCCAGCATCTTTGTTATCGTGAGAGCAGAGGGGCGTGGGGGGAAGTGGGTAGCCCATCCATCTCACTCGCCTGAGCCATTCATAACAGTCTTCTCCAACTGGGAATTCATTGCTCCAGATAGCAGGCGTCTCCAGGCTGCAGCGGGGGAGAGTGTCCGATCCTTGGGGGAGATAGAAGCGATTGTGGATGTTGATAAACACGTGCACATCAGTGTGGCAGATGTGAGCGTCACCTTCACTTTACTCTAAAGGGGAATGGGTGTACACTTTATATACCTGCATTACCTCAAAGCATACCAGCGATTTCATTGCCATTTAAGTGTTTGTAAGAGGACTACTGAAAGAACTTTGAACGGTATAAATTACCCAAATTATTTCATTTAAATCAAAGCAAAAACATTTGATTTTATTTGTGTTGAGAATATAGTGTAACCAAACTATATAGTGTAAGAATATAGTGTAAGAGAATATAGTGTAACCAAACTATACTAATGTATTTTGCAGAATCAACTCTATACCAAGTGCCTTTCATAAAAATCTAACTGAAGTTTGTACAAGGCTCCTAAGGTGCT
The DNA here is from genome assembly GCA_019594935.1 of Periophthalmus modestus. Taxonomy (NCBI): domain Eukaryota; kingdom Metazoa; phylum Chordata; class Actinopteri; order Gobiiformes; family Gobiidae; genus Periophthalmus; species Periophthalmus modestus. The sequence goes on along the minus strand of JAIEZT010000007.1, from coordinate 8,652,594 downwards.
CTAACTTTCCTGGTCGTCTGCAACATGGTTGTTTCCATGGAGAAGTTATTGCTTTGCCTGGAATGTCCCACAGTAAAGATCAATCTCCATAGCGAGAAGAAGTTACAGGTTAGATCTGTAGAGAGGCAACCTTGCTTATTAGAATGCATTTCAAGGCATATAATGTAAATTTAAAAATCCCATAATTGAATAAATACAAGTTGGATATGTGTAACACTTGCCTGGGATCCAAAATACACACTTATTCAATACTTTACAAATACGTGAATCTGGTGAAAACCTCCCGTTTTCAAATGGGCGTGATTGACAGGTGGATTAGCCAATCAGGGACATGCATGGTCGGCCTGTATTGGAAAAATTAAAGGAAAAAAATATAACAGAGGGCTGAAAAACATTGCAGATTTTGAAGAATCAATGAGCAAAGCATTAAACTAAAGGTGAGATAAATTTTATCTTATTTGTAAATCATAGGTGACCATTGAGCTCCTTCGTTTCACAGGCATTAGTGAAAAAAAAAACAAATCTGATTGCACAGTGATTTGGCTGGAAGCGCGACAGAGGGAGTGAGAACCGGACTGATATCAATCTGTATAAAAAAAATACACAGGGATATGAGTCTGGTTTTCCCAGGCAAGTGTAACTCCATACTGTAGAACGTTTCGGGCAAAGCACATTTTCATTACAAGAATGCCAGGCCTTTTACCAGAAAAGTTACATCGTGCACCTTTAAACACCACAAATTAACTCCATTTTACCCACAATGCAAGAGCCATCATGGCATGAGGCCCTTATAGCAGAGAGCAGAGACTATTTTCAGCAGTGAGATATAGAACTGGTGGCACACAGTTAACAGATGAATCATGGCTCTTGTCTCTATCTCCGCACTTCCCTGTCGCAGTTTAACTCAGAGAATCCGTTCGCACGCCTCTAGCAGCAGATCTGACAAACACACTGCCGACATGTGCCTGCAGACTTCAGCCTAGCCACTCTATCTTCACCCTCTGCTTTTCTCCGCGAGCCTTCTCTGATAATTATAAGATAGGAAAGAAATGTCACCGTATTATTATGGCAATTAGCACAAACCTACAAATACTGATTACTGCCCTCTAATGATCATTAATGTCGACTTAGGAAGGGAACAGGCTAGACATTGTTGCACAAGTGGAACTGATGGGCCTGTTCTTGCTGTTAGATGTATTTCAATGGCTTTTGGTTGTGTGGCCTGATAATTTGTCTTATAAATGACTTTTGTCGAGAAGGTTTTACCTCTGAGAATAAATTGGGCAAAATTGTTGTGATAATATGTTTGAAATTGCAGCTTGGTAAGAACATGAAAGAAATGTTTTTTAACTGTTATTAAATTGTACTGTTTTTTTTTTATTTATTTTTTGGAAATGTTAGTAATAGGAAGACTGAATGAACTATAGTGTGGAGATGTAAGCATTTTGTGGTCCACTTGAAGGAGCAGTTGAAGCAGTGCTTTGCTTGAGGTCTACTTGTGTCATACGAGTTATAACTAATTGCAAATTATTTGGCTACTGATGCACAGACTTTATTCGGGACAGCTTCTTAAGAGCTCAGAATAAGGAAACGCACAAAGTCATGTTTCAAGCCTAGAGGACCTAAAGCGCTGAAAATTCAAACTCACCTCATTATTTCCCACACTGATGCTCGTGTAGCCTCCAGCCAACTGAAACCCCTCTAATGGGAATAAGCCAGAAAAAATGAATGAATGCTTAATAATACTATACTGTCACGTCTCTTTATCTTGTTGTCAATGCTGGATGACTTCCTTAATGTATACTAGGTCAAAGGCAAGAATCACATGTGTCTATAAATACATACGGGACTCATGTAGTTAAAGGGGGGCATATTATGTCTGGTATGTTCCCTCATAATAAGCTCACCTAATGTTGGATTGACATTCATTCATGTGTATTTGAGTAATGCTATTGTTCTGTATTCAAGCCTTTTTTTCTGTTTTTGTCTGACCTCTCCTCTGTATATATTTGCAGTTATTCCAAAAACGCCAGTCTACAGGTTACAAGGCTCCAAAATGTTATATAACCATTTTTCAACAGTAAAAACAAGTAAATGAAATACTGCTGTTTGCCAAGGTGAAATGCACAAAATCTAAAATTATGATCTATATATGTTATAGCTAAATTTGTTTCAATGTCCATACATTCCCGGCAGAAAATGGATCTGAGCTTTTGGGCACGATCTGGCTGTACAGATGGGATGTGTGCATAGTTCAAGGGTACACCAGCAAAAGATCTGGAGACAGGAGGATTTTTATAATCAAACCACGGCCCCTCTCCTGGGGTGAGCTGCTCCCAAAACATGCACTCTAACACTTGTGTGGGAGGGCATCTGTGAGCCTACAGGCACACTGGCCTCTCCATACAAGTGTAGGTAATGAGGCAAGGCACAGGCTTGTGATTCATATGTGCGCAGATGACACAAGGGGTCAAAGGTCACCATGCCCCAGCGCACAGTCTGGTCCTCCACAAAGCAGCAGAGGAGACCAAATGAGCAGCTGAAAACAACAGAGGGAGGGACAACAGAAGGCTCTAGAGAATACTGTACAGAAACTGGTCAATGACACAATGGGCTGTTGTGATTGTGAAAACACACAATGAAACAACATCAAAGGTTGGAACATTAACAGAATTTTACTGCTATCAAAATGCAACATTAGTGACACACTGATATTTGAGATATTTAACATGGTAAACTATTTATAATACATGTATAATGAAATCTATAGTATGCAGTGTTGCTGGATTTATGTAATAAACATTATCTGTGTAGTGTCACGATACAAAAATTTCAAACTTGATTTCTATACTAAAGAATAGACTTGATAATTCCATAGTGGTCCATGGGCATATACTAGTCTATGTGGTCTTATGTTGATTTGATATCTTCTGATACAGCTCAAGATCATTCTAAAGCTATTCAGGGAAGGTTTATTTCTGTCCTGTGAATGTGATTGTTTAATATTGATACTTGTTCAAAAGAGCATCTAGTTTTGATAGTAGTTTTAGTTTTGCTTAGTATAGCTACTTTTGACAACCTAGTCTCTAGTAGAAATGACTTTAAGATCATATTATATTGTGTGCAGTATAATGGCAGACAAAGAATGAGGGCTGCAATTTAACCATGTAAAAACATTGCAGCAGAACAAAGGCACATCTCGAAGCAAAGGTCCCTTTTAAAGCTCTCCCTCTCCACTCCATCTCCTGTGGACAGAAAAATGTTGCCCTATTGTTCCTACAATTCATCCAGTGTCAGAGCAATCTATCACTGGCGGTCACAGGGACGTGTCTCTTTGCATTTGTTCAGAGAAAAGCCTCATGTGGAGAAAGCGAGAAGAGAAACATGTTGTTGCGTTGCATTGTTGCATTAGTCCTTGATTTTACCATACTGACTTCAGTTTGCAGTGCCATGGACAGTTACAAGGTTGTCTGAAACACAGATGGAAAGATTAACATGTGCATAATCGTATTAAAATAGCATTTATGTTTAAGCCTCATTCACCAGTGAGACCCCAGTTCAGTGTCCTCTGTGCTGGTCACATGACTGTCCTGCACCAGGTGAACACCACCTCGCTTCACCTTGATGAGAAAGTTTAGTTAGAAGAGAGCTTTATTTAGTTCTCCTCCACATAACTTCACTGTCCTAAACAAATTCAAAGTTCATACACACCTTGTCTTTGTAAATACAAAAGCTGAAAAAGTTGAATAATTTTCTTACAAAATCTCAAGCTAGGAACTTTTAATAATAATAATAATTTTCATAAATTTACTTTTTAAAATTTTATTTTGTAGAGTATCAAAATATATTCATGTTAGGAACTGACCGAGGGGAAATACAATTGTATTTATTTTGGGCCAATAAGTCAAATCCCTGAGCTCCAACAGCAGCGGGAGAGGCTCAATATGGACTCGCATACGTTTGTAAATATATTTCTGAAATACTTTACGTTATTATAATTATCCAACTCGGTGCTAATGTTTTATCTCTTGCTCCCCCATCTTTGTTCACTAGATGGAGTAGAGAGGCACATTCAGATGTAATGATGCTTGTACTGCAGAAAGAAATTATTTAGTCTTACAACAAATGCAAAAAGTTAAATGAAAGCTGCCGTCATTTGCTTGAGTCGTAAGCAGGAATCACAGTGGTTCAGATATCATGTGAATAATAATTTGTTCCATAACGATGTGACTCGTTGAATAGACACTCATTAATCTTGTTAAATGTAGATCAAGCCGGGTCAGTGATTCTAATAAAAACCTATACACAAACATGAGCCCAGTTAATTACTCACATTCTGCTTTCTGTGGCAGATTTAGTTCAGTGAATGCCTTTCATCATGTGAGCAGTACAATCTCTAGTGAATGTATGGTACAGGAACAAGAGAGTGGACAGTATATAGAAATAGTGTTGCAATGTACAAAAGATAAGCAAGCTCTCAAGATAAAATGCCTGGGTATTTAAAGCAAAGCAGCCACCAAGAACTGTCTCAGGGCTAGTTTTATATTTGAAACATGAAAATGATTCATTAACATTAATTAAACATTTGAAAATACATTAAATAGGTGTATGATTCATGTTTCTCATCACAAACCTATGTACGATGGACTGTACAAGACCTGAACTTTAGAGACTCTCACTTTCTCCTAATAAGTCACAACAACACATAAGACGTTGTAAGGTGTAATCCTTCACCAACGTAACCTTTCTACTTCAACATACTGTCACCAGTCCATCTAATAAGAAGCTAGTCCATCAATTAAAGCAGCTTGTACCTCAGCGAGACAAATGGGGTGTCACCAAAAGGACACAACTCACTATAAGAAGCTGCTCTGTAGAGGAGAAAAAAGTGCAAACAAAATATAAGTTTATTACTAAATTATAGCATTGTTTACACCAGCAAGTGATGTTTCTATTTCGGGGAAACTCATTTTGAAAAATTACACAGACTAAAACATTCATGGGCTTTGTTATTGCATATTTCTGATGAAAATACCATATGATCAATACAGGAATATTGGCTTCTATCCCAAGGGGTTGTGACCTTACATTACGGAATCTGAAAATGAGTGTCGGGCTGGATCAATACAAGGTTTGCATTACTAGTACCTGAACCTGAAAAATACTTTTTTTTCCAATACTTGCTTTCATCTTTAAATATAGTATGTCGCAGATGCAGATATAAAGAAAATTGAAATGGAAATAAATGTATTCAAAATAAACAAACAAACATGAGAGAAATAAAAATAATGGACTGCGGCAAACAAAAAAGTGACTGCTTTGTAAGCTTCATACAGACTATCTTTTATGTGTAAATACGCTCCTCAACAAAACCCAAAACTTGATGTATTTCCTGCTTTGAAGAACAATATTACGCCTATTATCACCATTGCTTTGGCTGACTTTATTCAAGGCTTTCATTCCATGTATAAGCTGAAACTATTGAAGGAAAATCACATGTTAGACCCATAATGGCTGCCACTCCTCTGTTGTTCCATTGCACGAAGTTTGAATAAATCATCCGTTGAGGTGGAAACTCTCCAGGCTGGCAAAGGCCACAAGGCGCAAACACACACTAAGCTGCATGACGTCATCACTAGCCTCTCAAGCAATCAGCACCAATGCCCACATACAGTCTTGTGTGAAGAGCGGTTGTCCGGACCACCACACCCCCATCGCACACTTCCTTAAGGACCACCGCCATCAGTAAGAGGGGGAAAAGCCTCTTTGATCATCACCTCCTAAGAGATTATTTCTTTGGAATTTACATGAAGCTCTCCAGAACAGCTCAAAAATAACAACGGTCTTTGGAGAGCTGATGCTGATATAGCTCATCGTGATTGGTGTCATATCAGGCACCCACTTTGTAATCAATAAGTGCTTTTGAAAATAGGAAACGGTAAAATTAGGAGGAAATTAGAGTGAAGTAGAACATGCATAACACACGGGTGCTGCACAATGAATGGCAAATTACTGTTACTGTGATGTTGATACTTGGCATTAGTGATAATTTGCATATTTCTAGCTTGAAAATTTAACCACAGTTTAACCAGACTAAATTAGGGACAAAATGATATGAAGTGAATATGTAGTAATATGCAGACTATTTTTAAAGGTGTACCGCCACCTACTTGTTTTCATGGAGATGTTATTTCTTTGCCTGGAATGTTCCACAGTATAGCACTAAAATAATCTAACTCCATGGACACAAGCAAATGACACCACCAGCCCAAGTTACAGGTCAGATCTGTGGAGAGAAAACCCCTTTTTGCAGGCAAAGCAAAACTTCTTCTCCAGAAAAGTGTCCTTGTGCAACTTTAAAGGGCCCATAACACGCTGATCTGTTATAATGCTGGAGTTGTGTTTTGTTTCATTCACATATTTAACACACACACCCAGAGTTCTTCTCTCTAACAGAAAACACTCTGTTCCACCTTGTGATGTCATGTAGTAATACAGTAAGTGCTCCTCTGTGTTTTTAAACTCCATACACCTTCACTAGAGTCATTTCATTGTTTCAGCCTTGGGATTGGCTACCTCTACTGCTGTTAGCTATCACTTCATGACATCATGAGGTGGAACAGAGCATTTTGAGCTTTGGAGATGTAAACACGTGTGAATGAAACAACTCCTGGTATTTTTTGATGGATTAACAACTTGCTAACATGGCTAAAAGCTCACAATAGTCAAGTTTGTGTAATAGGCCCTTTAATAATAATAAAACGCATGCACGAAGAAGCAATTATGAAACTTTATACAGCCTAATCAGTTGTAGGCCTCAAAATCAAACTCTGCTTCAACATCCTGACACCTTCCCATAACTTCCACTTTCCATGTTACTCCAATACAAACATTTAAGAAGTTTGATGACCCAATAATGTTACCTGTTCTATGCTCTTTCTCTTCTACAGCAACCATTGCGGAAGGTCTTGGAATAGCAAGTCAATGTTATCACTTCTTTGTAAAGAGACGCATGTCACTGTCTTCAATAATCTGGCATGGAAGGGTTGAAGTGTCTGTGTGTTTGCCAAAGGGTGAGAGTGTATCAGATAAGCTTAATTACATGTGATGCCAATGGGCTGCCTTGTCTGGGATACATTGTTCAGCGAAGAATGAAGTGAGCACGGACTTAAAGCTTGCTGCTTGGAAGAAGACAAGAATGCCCCAAAACAAAAAGGCAATAACACTGGTACAAACAAAGTGAAAAATATTTGTAAAATATGTGTGGTTCTCAAACTGTGGCATGTGTACGATAAGTGGTATGCAGGCTTCTTCTGGAGGTACACGAATTATATTTATGTTATTTAAAAAGGCACTATGTAACTTTTATTAAAGCCGCTTTACCTGATTTATACTGCCGTGAATAAGTCAGGACCGCTCTAAACAGTTTACAGTGGTCCTGACTTATTCCTCACTTTTCTAATGGATTCCTAGTCTCCTAATTATTCCCTGCTTTACAGAACTTTAGAAGTGCTTTTTCAGAGACCAGAGCAGCGTTTTGCTAGCATAGTAATGCTAACAACAACTACTGTGCTAAGAGTGCAT
>JAIEZT010000007.1:8547510-8640010 GCA_019594935.1 Periophthalmus modestus | reverse complement strand
AACCCTTTTAAACTTATGTAGACACGGGCCTGCTCAGGAACCTGCTTTTGGGAGAATAAAAATAACTTTACCCTGACAAGCTAGAGACAACCACGCTATAAGAACACTTTGAACAATTTCATCAAAGCTGGCTAGTTGTAAAAAACTGAAAAATAAACCTTACAGTGTCATCATCAGCAAGTGTGGAGTTGTTGTGATGCAGAGGTTCGCCGATAATGACCTCCCCTCTTCCCGCTACACAACTCTTTATTCCTGGAGCGGATGTTTTTTCAAAGGCTTTAATTGGCCAAAGTCAGTCAAGGTAACAAGGGCCTCCTGGGTCTTTGTCTGAGCAATGTGCGCAGTGGCAGAGTACAGCAGAGGCACCACAGTCAACAAGCCTGGCATGTCCGGACTGCCGCTGGTCCAGTGGGTTTAATAAGAGATACTTTGTTGAGATTCATTGTCACTTCAAACCTGACACAAACACCCAAAGAGCAGAACCTGGTCAGACCAAGTCGAAAGGAGGAAAAAAAGAAATTCTTGATATATGACAGTTTGGATTATTCTCACTGCCAGGGATCTGTCAGTGTCTATCTTTCCAGCTCACTCATGATCTATAAATAGCCATATGCCCATTTTGTTCCCGTAGATACTTGAGATAGAACTGCGAAATGAACAGTAGAGGAGGAAGTGCTTGATTTCTTTTTTTGAATTGTATGTAAAACAGACATTATTAAGTACAGCAATTCCTCTCCTCAGAAATGTGGTGTGTAGCGTGTAAATAATATTTAAAATCAAACTTTATCTGGTCTTACTGCATAGAGCAGACTCTAGTTTTACATCATTGAATATAACCTGCCGTTCAGGGCTTCAGCCTCTGGGACACTGGTCAAAAAGCAGTCCAAGCAGTATTCAAAAGTTCTAAGATAGTGCTTTTTGAAATTCTAAATATAAAAAAAAAAGTATATTGAACTGGCATGGTCTTCTATGCCAAGGGTTCACAACCATTTTTGTTTTGAGTACCCCATAAGCATTATCAGGTATAGTGTACCAGTATTTATTTAGTAACTATTTATCTCTTTACTAGTATATTGCCAGTTATAACTAAAATTACCCTACGGAAACATATTCTACAAACCATATATTCATTTTTAAGGGTTAAGGTCCTGACAGAAGATAAGGGAGTAAAGCTAAAGCTATTAACACACTATATTATCATATTATATATAACACACATATTATCATTGCAAATATTTTTACTAAACTACAGACATCAAAATTATAACATCCTATTATTTGAGTCTATAAGCATCCAACTGAAAGTTTTCTGCTCACAAATCATCTTTACTCTCTGGCGTAACATTCTCAACTAAATTATGATGTCATAAAAGATCGCCTTCTGCCTTATTGTAGGCTGGGGATTAAATTAGCCGAACCCTTTTATTGTAATATATAGGTAGCATTTTGCCAACAAAGCACACTGGGATGACAGACAGATGGGTAGAAAGATCTTGCTCGCACTCAGATCTAGGACAGTCTGCAGTGAGAATGTAATGCCATTTCCCAGTAATCAGGTTACTGTACTGTGCGCCACAATGCACTAAGGGGATCCTCCTCCTCCGCCCGCTGCCATCCCTCATCATTAGCAGCTTCAGACGCAGGCACAGTAAGTAATGACACAGCCTGGCTACCGCTCTGTCTTTGCCCATACTTTGTCCTTAATGGCCAGGTAATGTTAGAGGAGGAAATTGGCCACTGGAGCTGTACGACCGGGGCTTTTGTTCTGTCAAAGTGTGAGGCAAAGAGCAAAGAGAAAGTGGAAGAGAAGGGTGATGGGGGAGAGGGAGACAGGGACAAAGAGAGAGAGAGACAGGTAGGGTCAGGGGAGAAAGACAGAGACAGAGAGAGACAAAGAGAGAGAGAGAGAGTGTGTGTGTGTGCTATAGACCTCTGGGTGTGTGTTACCACTCAACATCATTATAACAGCTTTCTGCTCTGAGCCAGTCCAAGTGCCATGTGACTGCAAATGCCAGGAGTAATTCATTTTATATATACTCATTTTACGTGAAATAAAGACTAAAATATAATATATATGTACTGGAGCGTAGAATGTGTGTTTTATTATTTAGTTTCAATGTGATATCTGCTATTCTTTTCCATTTTGTAAAGATTATAAATGTTTAAATTTTTGTATTTTGTATTTGAGTATGAGAAGATTATTTTAAAAATGTTTAACTTCCACATGCACATTGAGAAGTAACAGTGTTTTTGTAATATCATTTTTCATCCACTTTAAAAATAGGTGTATTAAATGGACATAACTACTATATTTGCATTGGCATTAACACTGACATTTACTAATATACCAATAAAGAAGCATCTGCCTGTAACATCTGTAATTTGCAATAATAGTAGTATTGTATATTTCACTCTCATAACAATGAATTACCAATGCAAATATAAAGTATTAGTACAGAGAAGTAAAGACATATTCCTTTATGGGCCTCCAGCTGTGCTCTTTGCTGTGCTTTGAGGAATTACCCGCACAGATATACCATTAGCTGGATTCCTGTGGCTTTTATTGGGAAACAGACAAATTGGGGTCAGGAAGTGAGTGCACGGGAACAGAGGCTTTCTTTAAATGAACAAGAAGAACACAAAGCTTTAGATAGACTTTGGCCCTGTATTTGCACAAAATAGAGATTCAACTATTGTATCAGTTTATTACACACCACTAGGAGAAGAAAATGTATTTAAACTTTTGTCCAGTTGACAGAACAGAATTTTGCTTGCGCTAAAGATCAGCAAGCGTTTCTGAAATGGCAGAAACCAGTCAGGAGCAAACATGTGTTAAAAATGCTGACGCGATTGTTTTTGGCTCTTGGCTCTCTGATTCACAGATGGTGGATGCAGTTGATGGAAGTTAATTTATTCCATGATTATTTACATATTTACAAGGAGTGGTGGATACTCAGTTATGTTACTTAAGTAAAAGTACAGATACAGAGGTAAAAAGTAATTCAAGTAAAGTATCATATGAAAAAAAATTAAGTAAAGGTATTAAAGTATCTGTTCAAAAAATCCACTTTAAGAGTAAAAAGTATTTCACACAAATATTGTTAATTTGTTAAAATGTTAAATGTAGTGATATTTATTCAAAGTTACACAGATTTTGGTCAACAGTAGCAACAGGAATCAATTTATACATTTTTCTTACAAATTTTGTGCTTTTCTTTTTGTTTGCTCAGAACCGAGGCTTGAACTTGAAAACTTTAGTTAGGAAATTACCACAAATATGGTAAAAATAACCCCACAAATCATACAAAAAGTATTTTTTACTTTTCAGTCCAGAGTAGAAAGTACAGATAGTGCTCTCAAATGTAGTGACGTAAAAGTAAAAAGTATTCACTGTAAAATTTACTTAAGTAAAAAAAAAAATCTACTTAAGTACAGTACTTTACTACTTGTACTTGTCTGTTAGCAATACAGTAGATTTGGCAGAAATATCGTTAACACGTGAGTTTAATGATCACATATTAATGGCTTGTAGTAGGCAACTTGTAGTAGGCACACAAGTTAATTAGAGCTTTGTAGTAGATATTAAATATTAGTACATGTTCATATTTTATTCAGACTGTTGTGGCCGTTTTTATTGGCATTGACCCATTTCTTCCATTAACAGGATTAATCCCTTGTTTGTAGCATCCTATTGTCGGTGCTTTCATCTTAATTTGCCTTAATACGTGCTTTATAATTGTAATGTTTTATTTTTACATATGTTAAATGTTTGTATGTCGAGGACTGCAGATGGACAGTAGCTTTGTGCTAAATCTGGTGCAGCCATCTTTTTAATGTAACTGCACATTGTCCGTCAAATAAATAAACTAAACTAAACTATAAACATGACCTAATACCTGAATGAGCACTAACTAACTTGCCAATTACAATTAGCAATTAGCAAGATGTGGTTCCTAAACTAAAGTATCACAGTTTTTTGTTTTGTTTTATTTTTAATTATTTTTATTTCATTAATTCTTTATGAGGATAGCCCCAATGAGAAATCTGTGCAGACACTGAGAGAACATGCAAACCCACAGGACCTTCTTACTTTGAGGCTGAAGCACTGACCACCATATGATTTTACTGTGTGTGACCATGAGCTGGACAATTTGATAAGTGAGAACAAACAGATGGAGATTAAGTAGAGTGACATAACAGTGACAGCTTAAGGTTAGGTTAAAAATATGTGAGTGAAATCTCCAGATGGGAACAGGAAGAACAAACCATAAATCAAGAGTGCTGTGTACAGACAGTACACCTGCTGAGCTGATGCAACGCCCAATACAGCTGCATCCTTGATGTAAGCAGGACTAAGCTGGTTTCATCATTTTAAAGAGAGAAAATTCAGTTTTATCAAAACACTACTCACACTGAGATCAGAAAATAGACAAGAGTCAATCTCTGAGCAGTGCTTGAGGTGGTCAACGATGCAATTTAATCATTATAGTTTCTGCATTATCACTATGCTGTGTAGTGAAGTAACTATACTTGTACCAAAAATACATTTGAGTAACTGTATGCTGACAGTTAATCTTTCATTTGGTGGAATTCAGAATCAGTGATGGAAAAGTAATGAAGTAAAAGTAGTAAAGTACTGTACTTAAGTATACATTGTAGGTATCTGTACTTTACTTAAGTAAAAGCTTTTTACTTTTTCTATATTTGAGAGAAGGTATTTGTACTTTCTACTCCATTACATTTTGAACTGGACTGAAAAGTATTTTTTTTGTATTTATTATTGTTAGAGCTGCTGAAAAGGTTGAGGGGTTTATTTTTAACACATTTGTAGTTTGAACGAAGAAAAATATAGAAAAAGTGCTTGAAAAAAAAAATCTATTCAGTTGTTGAACAAAATTCAGCTCAAATCTTTATCACAATCAATCACTACATTTGAAGCTTTATAAGACCTCAAAATCTGCTCAAAACTTATTCTTTACCCTTTAAGTACATTTTAAAACGGGTACTCTAATATATTTACTTAAGTAGATTTTTTTCATGTGATGCTTTTACGTGAGTATTTCTTGGCTGTGGTATCTGTACTTTTACTTCAGTAACAAAATTGAGGTCTTCATCTATCTATTCAGAAGAATTACTTTCTTCTCAAATACCTTGCACTATTTGATCATGCAGTTTATGCATCAAACTGCACATAATTAGTAAGAAAGAAGACCTCACAGTTATTGTGTTCAGTGCATGTGCAATTTTTTAAAGCTGTTAATAATGAGTTTTACTAGAGATCTGCTGTCAAGGTGTTTTTCAGTTAGAGTTGTATATTAATAATGATGGTCTGAAAAAGCCATGCTTATGCTATTGAGTTTAAATCTAAAAAAAATCTATTAAAATGTAAAATCCTAAAATTTATAACACGAAAATAAGAATCAACCAGATTAAAAAATAGTCACAAACACTAAACTTTCTTGCTGTGTGTGTGAACTGTTGTAAAGTATCTCACAGCTCCCCATATGGATGCTATGGCGTGAAATACGTTGTACAGTATGTGTTTGTGTTTAATAAGAAGCTGATATGGGTTAGCTACATAATTCTTACATCTACAAACACTTTCTCTAAATGCCAGCAGAAATATTATGTTCCGCAAGCAGAAAACTGTATATCACTCAACCACACATTTTCCTTTGAATCTTAAAAATGACTCCTGATTTAGTGCTGACAGGGTTTATAAGGATGTGGCTGCGTGCTTACCCCAAGGTCAAGGCTCTCCTCCTATGAACACCTCGGGCTTGGTTGTCCTTGCATTTGACACATCCATAAAGTACCGCCCCCCACCCCAGTTCAACCTAAAACACAAAGAAGGAAAAAAATCGTGAAGCAAAGAGCGAATAGAAGCTCGATAGTTTGCGCTGTCAGCTTTAACACAATCACTCTCCTCCCGCAGTGAAGAGTGGACGTCAAAACAAAAGCCTATTATTTGGTGGTGCCACAGTACCTGACATCTCCGGGGAATAGACTGTGCAGCTTAAAGTCAGAAAGTACAAGTGTGCTAATCCAAGCGTGTGAACATGAATCGTGCCACTGTTATGCAAGTGTTACAATTAGAGACATAAGAGACAGATGGATTACATAAATGTCCTTATGTTCGCAGTTTATTGAATCATAAGAAGGATGGGGATAAAAACAATGCTATAAATGAACACAAATAAAAGGAATCGTCGTTAGTAACAAAACACGCGTTAGATGGATGTTTAATTAGCGTGACAGGAAAGCAAATTATATTGGCCCACATCTACGATATGTTTACAGCGTTAAAACTGCTTCTCTGTTTAAGCCGATGGAGCTGCACAATATAAATAATACTATGGTAAATTATGCACAAATAATGAGAAATGGGAATGCATTAGCCACTATTCTGAGTCTTAAATCAGGCTCGCAAAGCAACTCTCACAAGCTCTGTTTTTTTTTTTTTTTTTTTTCCCCTTGCTAAATCATATTGTAGTTAATGAAATCTCCCTTTGCCAACACCCCTTTTGTGTGACTAACCTAGTGGTAAACAAAATGCTACAGAACCCCACAAGGGCTCCAAGTGAGGATTTAAATAATGAGTGTCCTGATGATCCTAAGAAATTATCACGTGATCCTGTAAAAAGTATGTTATGATCCTGTGAAACTTTCTTGCCTTGAATGAATGAAGAGGTAGACAGGTAATGAGCGAGCATTGCAACTGCGCCTCTGCCACTCTCCATGCAGTAGAGGCGGTGGGTCTCTGGGTGCACAATTCAGCTGCTTTTTTGTTCTACCGTCAGACCGCCTTTCTGTCCCAGTATGGGATAGTGCTCTAGTGGTGAGTGTGGGTCCGTCAGCTGCTTGTCCAGAGGAGAAGCAGCTCTGTGTGTGTCCTTCTCTCGTGCCAGTGGAGCATGCTGTGCATAAAGCTCTGTGCAGTTCACCACCTGACCTCCCCATGTGTGGTCACAAGGTTGTGATGAGAACGTAGTGAAGGTGCTAGGTTAACGAGTGCGTGAAAGTCATTCATCTTAAGTTTGCACACGAGGAGAAGCTGCTCCGTGTGTAGCCAGCTCTTGTGCCAATGGAGTGGCACAAGACGCTGTTCGTAAAGTTCCACGCACTCCACCACGTGCTTTATTTATGTGATCTCCCCCCATGTGCTCACAGGGCTGTGATGAAAGCGCAGTGGAGGTGCCAGGTTAGCGGGTGCATAAAAGCTGCTCATCTTGAAGTGCGCACACAATTAACTTCCTGTGTGCTCTAGAACTTTTGCATTTGCACAGCAGAATGATCATGCCATCGTTGGAGCGATTTGTGCACGGAGCCCGGACTGTTTGTATCAGACACAGAATTGTGAGTGAACTTTGGACACTCGATGGGACGTCGGGACTTAAGGAGGAAATATTGCACTTTTCTTCAGTGTGGAGTCAAAGCATGAAAGGGATGTTGCTTCTGACCCAAGGTGAGTGGTCACGTGTGTGTGCTTAAATGTGGGTTTGTTATGGTTTTAAGGCACCATAACGCTTCTGTGGATTTATCAGTGAAGTTATTGTAGTTGTTTTGGACACAGATGTGTAATGTTAGTGTACAAAGTGCTTGTGCACAGACACTAGCTGTGTGCCATTACACTTGTCGCTTACGCACAGATGTCTCCTGTCCGCTCATTTATTTCAACTTTCTCTTTTTGTTGTCTGTTTTATTTGCTCAGTCCTGTGGTTAGTTATAAACAATAAAACTCGTGCTAGTAATAGGCAGCATCATAACTTCAGAAACAAATTTTTGTTTTGTGGCAGAAATCTCTCTCACTTTTTATGCCATGTATGTAGCATACATGAGTCCTTTGTATTTTCTGCTCTTCAATGCATGAATGCAGTAATAACAAATTAATTAAATAGGCCAAAATAAGCAATGACTAAATACCGATGACAAGGATAAAAATATAATGATTGTGTCATCACTGAATGGACAGAGATGATTTTAAGTGAAGGAAACATCCAATTATACCAATGTGTGGGTTTGTGTGACCATGACCAGAGTATTCAAGGAAGCCTCTGAAGCGGAGGACACTGAATGTGCAGAGTAGACATAGTCTGGGGGAAGTAGATTGTGTCAGAAACCCACCTAATCTCCTACAACAAAAATGGCAGAATGCATCTGCGTCACCCTGCTCACTGGCCATTGACAATCGACTGCACATAGGACATTATTGGCTGTTATGTTTGCAGAGTGGAGAGCAGGTTGAGGTGTGGCACAGAAAGTTCTAGAGCACACAGAAAGTTATCTTTGGTCTCTTCACAGCGTGTGACCACACAGGGGAAGGTTAGGTGGTGAAGAGCTTTACACCTAGCCCGTACTGGGACAGAATGACAGCCTGCGAGTAGAACAAAAACAGTGGGCATTGAATCAATTGAAATGTGCGCACAGACACCCACCACCTCTACTGCATGGACTGGAGCAGAGACCACAGTCAAGATGGTCTCTCCTTCCCTGTCTACCTCTTCATTCATTCAATGCAATAAAGTTTTACAGGATCACGAGATACTTTCCCAGGAATCAAGGCGTAATTTCTCGGGACCACATGATCATTTTTCAAGATCACATGATCATTTTTCAGGATCGCAAGAATTTCTCGGAATTCTCTTTATTTAAATCCACACCCGGAGCCCTTTCGGGGCTTCGTAAAATGATCTGTAATGAATACCACAAGCCCGTTTTTACATGGATCTTGACACTTGCAGAGCTGCCTCTCTCACACTCTTGCTGGTGTACAGTGTCCACCGCATCTATATTAATGAGGAAAAACATACTTCCTGGTGTAGGGTGCACTTGCCCCTAGAGTCCAGGTGCCTGCGTAGCCTAAGTTGAAATTGGCATGCTTTTTACATGCTCTGTGATCCTATGTTAATCATTTATAAGCATCACCCCCGGTTCATGTTCACGTTTGAGCACGAGCCGTGGTTGCCCATAGGGAAAACTCATCTAGAGTACATGCTCTGATATCTACTACGCTCTACCCATGCTCTGTTCTGTTCCAGCGCAGTGGGGGATTCAATTTGTTTTGTAAATGTAATCCTCTCATCTTAACCTTGTGACCTCATGACCTCTGACCTTTTGTCAAATAAAACTGGGGCAATACTAATGTTTCAGGTCCGGCTTTTAAGTGTGATCATATTTGGAACATTTAGGTTTGATTTCTGCCAAGAGCTGTGGTTGGGAGTTTTTTAATAGTTTACATCACAACTTGAGCATTTCTACATTTAATATTTAATCTATGTAATCTGGTTTCACTGAATAGGTAGAATAGAGTTGTTTAGCAGTTTTCAACTTGGCCTTGCTGCTAGTTTGACTCGACATGATGAAAACTGAGCAAATTTACCATAGTCGTGGACCAATATTGTTTTCAATTGAACATAAATTTGACATAATTTCAATACAAACAGCTTTAAAATATTTCAATTCCAATGTGATTTTTCCATTTTTGCAGTTCCAATTGGGGTAGTTAGGGAGTTGGGAAAGGGTTGCAGGGTTTTCTGACCTGCCTTTGCTCCTCTGATGTCTTATAAGTTAGATCTCATATCTCCAGAAGGACACTTATCCTCCTCAACAGTTTTATGAACAACTGGCATCTCCTCCTTGGGGAGGTAAAAGGTCAAGGTAAAGGTTATGGTAAGGTACTTAATTGTCCCCTTACAGAAATTTGTCCCTCTGCATTTGACCCATCCTTCAATGCCCCTGGGGCAATCTGCAGGAGCAGAGGGCACCACAGTATCAAAAGACCCATCTCCAAATCTTGAGCTTGACATGGTCAGGAGTAGCTTAGCTGCTTTTACCTATTGTACATATCTCGAGCAGCTTGGGAGTCAAACCTGGAACCTTCTTGTTGTGAAGGCAAGAGTGATAATTACTCATCCATTGGCAGTACCAACAGGGAGGTTATGGGTTTTCATTGCTTGGCGTCATGTAACAGTTATGAACAGATATATGATTGAAAGAGTTCACTGCATGTGTAGATTTAGTTTCAGGATTATTTCATAAAAACACATTCAAATTTTGTTAAAAAAGTAGAGACCTATATTATTGGCTAAAAGGTCATTAAATCCCCATTGATCAATGAAATACATGACCCATTTTAATTAAAAAGGCTCTATGGCAGACCAGACAGTCGATAAACAAAGACCATCTCAATTTAATCTCTTCCCGAATGAGTAAAAGTGCAGACATTAAATGTCAGCAAAGATTGAAACCATTAATTACAGAAAAAATCAGCCTCTGTGCACTGCTGTTATTTATATCAAGTCTATTCCAGAGCACAAGATCACTGGACTTTAATTAAGTCCAATATCATCTTCAACAACTGACCAATTAAAAATGTATGGACATGACACATGGATGGTGATGCAAAAAATGAAGTTCCTCAAGCCAAACATGGCATTAAAAGCTGGAATGAAATATAATTGGTTATAAGACATTTTAGTATGTCAGTGCAGTTATCAATACTGCATCTTATACTGAAGAAGCTGTCAATATTAACAGAAATTATTCATGAGGTGTTTGACAGCTGTTTACTTGTACTATGCTACCTAACAAGGTGCAGTCATTTTTGCCAACTTTACAGGAACACTGATACCAAAGTCTTTGTATTTCCAGAGCAAGGTGATCTTTAATGGTGTGAACTGTGGATGCTTTAGCCCATAACAGTCACAGCTACACACTAGTTCCGTTTAAGTTGCTGTCCTCCAACCCCAAGGGACCACTTTTCCACATCTACCCCCATTATAGGGCATTACAGTGGCCATGACTTCTCCAACAGTGTCACGTCATTTTGGTGAAAGCACATCCTCTCTGTAATGAAATACAGTCTGCAACACACCAGCCAAATTAGGTTTACAAAGAAAGAGTGAATGATTATTTCCCTGTATGAGACTCTAATAAGGCTGATTAGATCTTGTGTGTTTGTGGAAAGTGCAGATTAATACATTTTATGAAATATCTGTGTATGGCCTCGACTCAGAGCTTGTCATATTGGGCTGTAGATGTGTTAAAAGCACAACTCTGTGACATTTATACTGTGCTGTCTGGATAATACACAGAAGATCACGTACAATCTGATGTATGTGGCCTTTAAAAGGATGGTCTCAAGACACTGGAACATAATAGCTAACATTTACAACTAGTGTTTGTTTTATGATAGTGTTTTTCTGTTCAAGCTTTATATACCAAATCCTAAATATATTTGTATTTAAATGTATTTTGTGAGAGGTTGAGAGTTGATAAAAATGCTGTTACTGTATTCTCAATGATCACAAATGTAAAACTACTATGTTAAAACTGTTGCCCCTTAAAGCATATAGCATATATGTGCATGTAGGAGCTGAGCGGACGTGCCCGGCGGCTCAGAACTGCTACAAGTGCAGAAAAACCACCACACCACAGCTTTGAGCAAATCCCCTCAAACCCCTTTTGTTGACTTGAGGATTTCCAGTTTCAGCAGGGCTTAAGTCCATAACACGCTGTGAGCACCGGGTGATGGCAGATATCAGACAGACAAACACTTTTAGACCTATTTAGCAATGCAGTTCAAGGTAAACAGGCCAGTTTAAAGGTGCACTGCGTAACATTTGAGTTGGATGGACTGCCACCAGCTTCCCTGAATGGAGATGTATTGCCTTGCCTGTAATATTTCACAACATGATTTATCAATCTTGCATTTGTTAAATTACAATAAGTGTTTTTGTTGTATGAGAATATCTTGGAAAAAACATGCATTCTTGCTATGAGCGGGATCGTTTTTCCGCAGATCTGACCTATAACTCCTGCCCTTGCCTCTGTGGAGAGAGATAAGTTAAATGCCATACTGTGAAAAATTCCTGACATTCCACCTTCCTCCACTAGAAAAGTTACACAGTATACTTTTATTAATAATATGACTAAATTTTACACAAACAGGAGGCAGCAGCTTCAGAGGTTGCAGACAAGTATAGTATGGGTATGGATTGCACACTATAATTTTTCAAACACTAAATACTGTTTTGGGTAAATGAGGCGATAAATGAAAATAACTTCAGCTTGCGTGTACGTCTTTTGTTAAGTGTAACTTATGCTTCATTAGATAAGGTTGTCTGAACACTTGAGACAGTTTAAATCTGTGCTATTAATTAGTCCAGTGGCCTGAATGGCTCTCAGTCATACAGAAAACAAGCCACTGAGGAGAATAGACATAAACTAGAAACACAAAGTTGTCATACAGTGTAATATGTTTTCCATGTGAACAACAGTAAACTTGAAAGTGCATTTGGTTGGTTGAATAGGAGAGTTAGATCATGTCTCCAAACTGGACATGTTTATTACCCTGGCAATGGTCTAACGTCACATTTTTCAAAGTGCAGTGCTCAAGTGAACTCAAGTGGGCGATAATGTGTTCTCAAAAAAACAAGGGGCATTTTATCGTTGTAAGATGTGCTTCAGGATATGATTAGTGTTGGCGTGAACTAAAATTTCTTAACAGAATCAACTAAATGTGTTCCCTGTGGGCCCAGTCGTGTCTAAGTAAAATAACTGTAATAAATGCAATAGATGAAGCATAGAAGTTGCCGGTGGTGGAAGAAGTCCTCAATTTTGTTACTTATGTAAAAGTAAAGGTACTGGAGCAAAAAAATGCTCAAATAAAAGTAAGTATCACATGAAAAAGTCTAGTAAAAGTATGGAAGTACCCCTTTAATATTTTTGTTTGCTCAGATTAGAAACATGTTAAAGACAAACCCTTCAGGCTTTAGAACAGGTCTCAAATAATGATTAAAAAAAAACTTTTCCGTTCTGTTCAAAAAGTAGTGAAGTAAAAGCAAACAGTATTCACATTAAATTTACATAAGTACAGTACGGATACCTAAAATGTGTACTTAATTACAGTACTTTATTACTTTTTACATTGTTATATTCCACCACTGGAAGCTGCACAGCTTAGAAACCCCCCTCGCAATATAATTCATGTGTATTTAAAAGTATTAGTTCAGCTTATTCACAGCATGAAATTGAGAAGGCATTATTGCCTTTAATATGTACCCTGTGCACAACTCTATAACTAAAAACTTGGACTCTGCAGCTTAAAATTCAATATACATTTTAATAAGGATGACATGGGATTTAATATTGCCATAGCCTGAACATTTTTGTGTGGGAATAAAATGATGAATTTTTGGCATGTTTAAAAATGACCCTATTAGGCTACAGTGTTTACCTTATTAAGATAGATATCAGGTTTTTAAATCACTTGAAAATATTTCTTACATAAACTATAACTCAGAATGGCTAATGCAGTCCTGAGTCTTGAGGACTAGAACTTTTATAGTCCCAGTGGCCAGGTGTTTCATTTTTTTAGAGAATTTTCAACTCAGGCTATGTTAGACTTAAATTACATGTTTTAAATGTGTGTGTGTGTGTGTGTGTGTGTGTGTGTGTGTGTGCGTGCGTGCGTGTGTGTGTGTGTGTGTGTGTGTGTGTGTGTGTGTGAGCGAGAGAGAGAGAGAAAATATTAAACAAAAAGAAAGGGTCTCAGTGAAATAGATAATATTTCTTCTTGTGTGATGAATCATGTTGTCATCATAGGGTATTATATACATCCCCATAGGCAAAAATCCCTGTGTTGAAAAGCTGTAAACAATTCCTGGAAACTTACAACTTGATAATTTACTGTGAAATAGGAGCCAGTTCCACAAATACTGAAAAACCCAACAACAAAAGCTGTCCAAATGTGTAAGCCAATACAAACTGAGTGTTGGGAGGGAGATATCAACACTACTGGCACTACAGAGCAGCGCTTTGAAATAGCATCATCTGTCATTCAGTGGGAAAAAAAACTTATGTTGTGGTTTGGAAGCATTTCTGAATTATCCCTGGATTTGTAACTCTCTGCCAGCCAGATATTCTCACAGATGTTCATTTAAATAGTGAGAGAAAGTAGGGAAAGTGAACGCAGGTGGCTGTGAAGGCTGTATTAATGGCATTAGGCTTTCAAGGCTAGGCTCCCTCAAGGTACAGCACAAACACAAGACGTGGAGGTAATAGATAATGGACGTGAAAAGTGCTAACTGACAAGAAAGGGTTTTTCGGCGCACCTTGTGGTCATTTCCATGGCAACACAAATGAAGGATGATCAGCAGTTTGAGCTCGGAGACTTTTTTGTGTGGATGAGAGTTTAGTCTAATGTACGGTAGTAATATATTTGTCACGTTGAGGGGACCAAAATCTGTACACACTCTATCCTTGGCTTGCCGCCCTTATGGGGATAAAAATAAGATCCCTATGGTCATGGTAAATGGTCCCACTTTTATATAGCACGTTTCCACCTTCAAGGTACTCAGAGCGCTTTATATCAAGGAACCACTCACCCATTCACACACACATTCAAACACCAGTGTACGCGCACACTGGGGGTAGGGTGGGTTAAGTGTCTTGCCCAAGAACACAGCAACAGCATTCAACTGTAGCAGCTAAAATTGCACTGTCAGCATTTGAATCAGTGAACAAACACTCTATCGACTGAACTATTGTCGCTAATGTCCCTATAATGTAAACCCCTTGTTATTAGATCAACAATAGGATTTAAAGTTAAAATATGGATTGATTAAGGTTAGGGTGTAGCTTAAGGTTACGCTAGTAGTAGTTATATTTAAAGTTAGGATTAGTGCCCAGGAAATTAATGTAAGTCAATGTAATGTCCCCAAGAAGCATGGAACACCAGCATGTGTGAAACAGCATATGTGTGTCTTATAATGATGAATATCTATATTTTGAATCAGTGTGGGAGTATTGATCTGACATGACAATAACATGAGGACGCATCACTATGACCTCTGGTGCAATGAGATTTTCTGTTACGTCATCTCTGTCATCAAGAGTTAAACAGCCAGACAGTTAATACAGTGACAGATGCAAAGGTATGCATGAGCGTATATTGCAAAGGATATAATTCACCTTGAGATAAATCTGCACCTCTCTGGGGTCACTCACAACAGTAAATAATCTCACTCCCAGTGTTGAGTAATTTAAAGAATACATTGGCATTGACTTTATCCCAGATGCCCTGCCCTGGTGCAAGCATTTATCAAGGATTGAGACTAGCACTAGATTATTCTATTGTGACCCTGAAGTGATTGGCAAGTGTGCAGTTTCTGTCTGAAATAGAGGATTATAAATGGAAAGCAAGTATTGCCCAAAGCAGAAGATATTCAGATTGTGGTTTAAAAAGACTACACTCAGTTTTACATAGTTTAATTGATAAAGTTTTGTATATAACCGGGTCTACGATTTCATAAAACGTAATTAGTATTTTACTTACTAAAGACGGATCAGACTGTATGACTGAGGGTTTACACAGATACTGTAAGTACAAATACTGTAAGTACAAATTTGGCAAAAAGGATCCTGTACTTGTGCCTAGTCAGGGTAATGTGGCTTGTTGCATACTGCATTATTTAAAAGATACAAGCTACACTGTTTTTTTTTTTTTGCTTTTTTTTCAATCTGAACGCTTCAACTTTCCAGGGAAGCAGATATTCGATCTCTGTATTTTTTTTGTCAATCAACCATACACAACTTCTTATGCTACTGTGAAAAATATACTTTTATAGCATTTGTTGTTCAAATACATACAATTTACTAGCAGAGAGAACATCCAGGAAGTAAATCCAGTTTATCTTGTAGTTAATACAGAGGTGGATAGTACATTTACTCAAGTAAGTTTTTAATAGTTTTTTTGTAACTTACCAAGTAGTTTTCAGACACCATATAACAGTACATAGTAAAAGAGTTAAGAGTAAAAGTTTTGGGTCACTCTTCACTCTGAGTCTATAAGCTTTCTGTTGACAATATTAAATGCTTTGAACATTTGTGTTTTTTGCACCACTCCTTCACATATGATATTTTTTTTTTTTTGTGGTCAATCCTTTGAAAACATTCAATTTTGTGCATTATTTAATGTATCATCTTCAAATTAAAATTAGAAATCAGACACCCAGACAGTTACTCTTACAGTCACTCTTACCTGAGTAGTAGTTTCCCTAAATACTTTTTTACTTACTTGACTATTATTTTAAAGTGACAGTACCCCTGCTTGTGCATTGTCTTTGGCTACTCAACCTTCCTCTGCCTATTAGAAAATGAAGATATAAGACGACATGTACACTAAATGCAAATCGTGACCTCCCCAGTAAAGGTACCATTACCCCTCACCACTTGTCCCACATTGCTCACACAGAACACATGGCTCTGTGTAATCGTGTTCAAACTTGTCACACACGAACAGCACTTGTCATCACTGTGTACACACCTCCACATCGTGCAGTGACCCATTGCCATAGTGTTGTGGAAATGTCTGTTACTTCTTTAGCCAGTCACACAGTATGTCCATCCACTCAAGACAATAAAGTGTTATATATTGTAAAATACCCTAACGTGGGGCTAATCTTTTGGTTTGTCCAATTTTCCTGATTGAGTCGTTGTTGATTTCACTGTTGTAGGGGAAAGACTGTAGGTCTGCAGATAAGACTGTTGCCATGGTCCTGAAGGAGATACCCAGTAAGGCGTCATCAGAAGGCAAGCCCCTCCTCGCAGTGACTACTAAGGTGGGCACAGCATTTCAGCACCCTCTCCCCTGCCATCCGAGGCACCTTTTCTTTCTACTCAGTTAGCATCCACGCTTAAGGCTGCTACAATTCTGAACTGTACTAACTTAAGCCTTCGCATCTCCTCTCTATAAAGCTGCTGTATGGGGTATGAAACTTTACATCACCACAACTATTTTCAAATCAATATAAGTCAAAGCCAGGGGTGGAAAGTAACTAATTACTGTAACTAAGTAGATTTTTTTGGGTACTCATTTGACAATTTTTAAAAACCTGTACTTGTAATTTAGTAATACTTATATTTTAAATTCTATAAGTTACTGATTACTGTACAAGACTCAATTGTCCCAAAAGCACAGCTGTCTCATCACTGTCTCTGCTCTGATTGCCAAAGCTCAAAGCATAACAGATTGTGGTATAAAAAGACTACACTCAGTTTTTCATAGTTTAATTGATAGTTTTTTATAAGTGGGTGTCTAAAATTTCATAAAATGTAACTGGTACTGTGAGTATTTTTTACTTTTACATTCTGTAAGTACAAATTTGGCAAAAGTATGCTTGTACTTGTGTACTTTCACTTGAGTACATATTTTCATTACTCTTTCCACCACTGGTCAAAGCACATAGCATCCCTCCAATTCCAATATTTTTTTAAGAATATAATTAGTGCATAGCAGTTAAACACTCCTATGCTTTCAAATTAACCTCTGAATTCTCTCACTCAGTTAACATTGATTGTGCATGTGGCAAAGACGCAAAGGGAGGAGTGGGATTAACCGCAGGGTCAACACAAATTCATTCATTTAATCGGGTCAGAAAAACAGTTTTTTACTGTCTACACCTCATAAGCAGCTAATCTTCAGCATAAACACAGTGGGAAAGTTGTTTTCCAAAATGCCATGCTTTTTAACATGGCATTGGGCTTAGACAGCTGTCTGCAAACACTATGCTACAAAAGCTTCAAGAGCTTTTTACTTCTCTGAGTGTAAGCTGATGAAGTCAGAGCTCCAGCAGTTTTGTGCTTTGTGCTGATCGAGTGTGCACTGCTGTGTGTGTGTTTGCATGTATGTGTTTAAAGCATGCCTTAGCTCTTTTATTATTTGAGTATACACTGTTTTGGTTTGATAAGCTGCTAGATAATGTCCCAGGCCATGTGGAACAGACATAACTTGGAGTCAGCACTGTACAGTCATCACACAAGAGGGGAAAGTTGCAGCATGACTCTGCACTTTCCCAGAAACTTTTTTACTCTTAAATAGCACACACTCACTCTAGTCTATGCTAGGGCTGCGCAAAATACTCAAATCAAATCAAAACTGCAGTCTTAGTCACTGCATCACCAATCACATCAATTAAAGACTGCAGTTTTTTAGATAATAGAACAAAATGCCTTTTTGTATAAGTTCATCACTTCATATTCTCTCAGTTCAGTCTTTGAAACATTAATTGTTTACAATGTGCATCCTGTACAGCAAATCTATTCGTAGTTATATTTTTTCCTAAATTCGTGCAGCTCTAGACCATACGGACTAAGCCACAAAGGCCTTACACTATTGGGGATAGATTCTTGAGGCCATGTGAAAGGGTGCAAAGGAAACATTTAAACCCTTAAATGCTATTTATAATCTACTTACCTATATTTATAGTAAGTTTTCTGTCCACACTTATATGTTTAAAACTGATATATAATGCAGTGTTTTAGCAGCACAACAATGTAATTTGCCCGTTAGGTTCTTTATACAGTCTGAGTGTAACGTCACCCATAGCGTTCAGCTCCAGTCAAATGAAGTTCATCGAGGTTAGCAGTTACACGAGCAAATTTGGAGCCGAGTTCCATATTTTGAAGTCCGACCACGGGTATCATAGCAACCAAAGAACGAAGCTGCTGAAGGTCTTTCCCCTTCCCACCCGCACCGCTGGTTTAGCAGGGAGTGAGTGCTTAGCAACGCTGTCAATCAAGCCTGTTGCTAAAGCTAGCGGGAGCGACCTCGGGAAAGAAGGCAGCTGATTTGTCTATTATTATTGTTCATATCTTGAGTTACGGACACAATAGCAAAATAAAAATGCCTGGATCATGTAGAGTGGGTTAATATGAGCATTGTAAGACCAAAATGACGAGCCTGACAGCAGCAATTACAGAGAGAGGTGACAGTTTTCTAATGTAAAGTGAATTGGAGCCAGAGTCGATGCAGCTCATGATCACATCCTATTTGGAATGTGGTGGCTAGCAGGTTAGGTAGTATGTCCATTTATATATACAGTCTATGGGCAGGATAGATTGTCTATTGTTATTCTTTAATATGATTAGTTTTCTTGGCTGTTTTCTACCCACATCTCTAATTCTCGGGTTTCAGGCCTAGGAGTTCTTGCTGACTTGGAGGAATGGATATACGTCAATGGCCCTGTTACAGCACAAACACAATTCAAATAAAAATATGATGTCTTCCACACACAATGCTTCAAATCAGGAAATAATCATATCCTGAAACCTGTGATTTGGCCAAGCTTTGAGTGACAGGTGGATTTAACCTATAACAGTTACTGGATACAGCAAGCCGCTGGTTGTACAGTCATATTGATCAAATGTAAATCGTCAAGAAATGTGCAGATTTCTCCACCTCAGGGTCAAATGTGTTAGGATACGCTGCAGTTAACTTTGAACCCAGAGAAAAAGGTAAAGCAAATGAATTCATTAAAAGGTCAAAAGTCACCATTTAAAAACAATCCATAACTAAATGTCATCCTCAGAGCCTGTCTTTGTAGCATCCAAAGCTTTAAATTGTTAAAATGCCCAGAGCATGCTATATCATGTTACATTTTTAATGAATGTTGCACAATAATGTCTTGGATCCATGGCAATAATTTCCATGTAGTTTAGTCTTACTTTTTATTTTCAAACTTACTCACAAGGACAAACTTTCCCTGAAGGGTATTTGAAGTAGCAAGTAGCAAGAAAATTATAAAACCAAAACATTTTTACAAATGTCTCTAATGGTACTTTGTTGTTTACATGAACAAGACATGAGCAGATGCTCCAGGTCAAGAATGTTTCTGTGAGAGTTCTGTGAATATTTCATGCCCATTGTGAAGAAAGCTTTCAGGATACTTTTACTTACATTTCATTCCTTTTCAAATCACTGGAGGATGATTTGTAAATTAAAGGTGCACTATGTAACTTTTCTGATGAAGCGTCAGTCGCCCGCTTTTTGACAGGAATGTTCCACAGTATGGTTTAAAAATATATATCCCCATGGAGATAAGCAGGTAGTGCCACCAGGCCAAATTGCAGGTTAGATCCATGTAGAGGAGACCCAGGGGCTTGAGGGGGTTAGGGCCCCCTCAAGCCCCTCATAGCTCCCCCACATGTTTTTGCCCCACTTTCTTAGCACATCCAATCTTGACTAAAAGTATTCAAATGGCAACCAGTCAAAATGAGACTACAATAAAAAGAATTCCATATTAACTTTTATAAATCACTGCAGGGGCTAACTACATTTAAACTACATTTAAAACAGCAAAGCAAATGTGTTAGGGGTGGGGGTACGCGCCATTGTTAAAAGGCTCTAAATTAACTTTTTAAGTGAGCACCCACATTGAAGATCTTAGAACCTAAGCTAGAAGCTAAGAGGGTGGTATTATTAAGGAAAAAAAACATGTAACTAAATGCAAAAAAACATCTCCATGGTGGCCGACCCCTCACCACAAAAATTACATAGGGCATTTTATAAAAAACATGGAAAATGGTAATCAAACTTATTGCAAACTGATCTGTATATGTAGTGTTACTGATAAGACATTGCCTTTGTGATCGTGTTTACCGTGACCTCAGCTTGATGACAGCTTGCTTAGCCAATGACAGAGCCTAAGTGACGGGCAGTCACTCCTTACGCCATATGTCAAGCCTACTCTACTCCATTTGTCCAACTGACATCACTTATACAGTCCCAGTGGAGCTCAGAGTCAGAGGTGAGGGCTCTTAAAGATGACTAGGCAAGGTTTAGCTTTAAGGGCAAACTAAGGGAGACTATTAATAACAACATATGCCGATTCTACAGGAAATCATAGGAAACTAGAGGAGGAGTATTTCATTACAAATTATGAAAGAGCAGTGTCCTTAGATGACACTTGGAGCTATGGATTTCAATTGGAATAACGTTGGCATTATCTTCTTCCCTTTTGGCTTTTCCCTCCCGGGTTAGCCACAAGGAATCATCTGCCTCCTTCTGCGCAGTGATTTGCATACTAAATTGTCATCTATAATTCAGCATGCCTGGATCGCCATGTACAATATCATAACTGGTAACGTTTTGATGTTTAGTCACACTACTTTATATATTCTTTACAATAGTGATCTATGTTAGCCTACTTTAAAAAGCTCTTAGTACAATGATGTCTGTGCAATCCCTCAGTATAATGGCCATTTTCCATTGTCTATGGCCATATTACAAGTGCAGTGAAAGAATGTTCAGCGTGAAACCTACAGTTTCAAAGCAATACAAACTTAAGACAAAGTTCTTGTCATTGTCTTCATATAGTTTCGCTTGAGGACTTTTGCGTGACTCATAAAACTTGCTGCTGATCAGACCAGTGGGAGTAGGTCCAACAGCACGGTCACTGCTGCCCACAAGAACAAGGACTTCTGAAAATATAAAACAGATGCTGCTGTACCAAACAATGAAAGTCATAACATTTCCTCTTGAGAAGTGCTAAAACTGGATAATATATACGTGCAGCATATATATGAGGTTAGACATGCTTTCAGGCTTTTTAAAGGTGCACTATGTAACTTTCTGGAGGATCCACTACCTGCTTGTCTCCATGGAGATATTATTGCTCTGGTTGCTCTGCTCTGCAGCATGGTATGAACTGAAAAATCTAGTGTATTTTCAATTACAAATGTCTTTATTGCTCATAAATACCTTGAAAAAATGTCATTAGGCTAGGACAAGTTAGAGGTCAGATCTGAGGAGAGGCAAGCCCGCTCACACACGATAAGAATGCATGTTTCTGTACATTTTGAGCAATAAAAACACCTGTAATTGAATAATAAATAGCAGATAGATCAGTTTAATGACATGCTGTGGAACATTTTAGGCAAACCAATAACATCTCCATGTAGATAAGCAGGTGATGGACTCACTCTCCTACTTTCTCACTCCCATTCTCTGTGCTCCAAGTTTAAGAACACAATTCCCTGAACAGCAAAATGAGTCAGACCCAAGTGGCGCAATTAGTACAACATTTTCCATGACTTAATTTTGTGATCATGAACATATCGCCTCATATTTTTTTAATGATGATTATCAAAAACAAGCTCAAGCAAAAGGTTTAAAATTCATGGATCGCTGGAGAGCTTTATTATAATGTGTCAAGAGGCCATGTCTAATAATGGGCTGCTAATACTGAACCAGTAATTGGTGTTAGCGATCTAGCAAAGTGGCTGGTGTATGTCCCCTGATGAATATGGGAAGCTCTCTTATCCTCATTTACTGGATGAGTGGTAAATGCACATCTTCTGCTCTCAAACCCATTATTTAAAATTGGCCCTTGTGATAATCATAGGGAAAGCTCCAGCTCTTATGTTTACAGTAAGTGCAAGAACTGTGTCCCCTGTTATACAAAATTTTACATAATTATGCAGCGGCAAAGTGTACCTGAACAGCTTGTGTCTTTAGGCATGCAATGATTATCACTGAAAATAGGGACATCTTGATCTTACATTTTGGGTATAATTCAGATTTCAAGGCTTTCAATAAAAAAATGTATCAAGAGCAAAGAACCATGCAGTCAGTGGTTAGTGATGTGCCAAAAATATATAGAAATATATATATATAATGCAACATAATGCAAATGAAAATAAATAGTCTGTATCGTCACAACAAGCAGAGGTGGGTAGCTACAGTTGAAGAAACATTTTTTTTTTTTTAATTTTTCAAAATTTTTGTGGTCTAAGAACTGTTATAACTCCAGATTTTGTGCATGATTTCGTGTTTTGGCCATCCAGTTAGATGAATTTCAAATTATAAATCAGTTACTTTTACTTAAGTTCTCCCAAATCCTTTTTGACTCTTGAGTAATATCGTGGGCCATTTTGAAGTAACACTCTTACTTTATGGTTACTCTAACCTCCTCTGACAACATGTAGCCACAATGTCATAGCCAGTCTGCATCACATTCTGTATAGTTTTATCTGAATTCCTCTTCCTTCAGAAACACATTTAATGAGCCAGATGAGAAGTGTATGCAGCTCATGCCTGGAGATTTTGACTGATATGACCTTTAGCCAATCTGTCAGTTAGGGCCAACAAAATGTATGCAGAAAAGACGTCTCAGACAGTTCAGATATTATTTACCCAACAAAAATCATGAAATGTTACTTCATGGTCATCTTTCATTTACTCAGCCTTTGAAATGACGACTCAAAATAACATAACTTTTTAAAAATGTACAGTGTTTGCAATCATATTTGCAGAATTTGTTGATATTGAGAATTTGTTAGAAAATATGTCTAGAAAGTCATTTCTACATGTGTTCCTTTAAGCCAGAACCAAAACCAATTCATAGATTCCAATAATACTATTTACAAAGTGCATAACAGACTAATTATATATCAGCCAATAATACTGAGCTTCCCAGAATGCAACATGATGAGTGGCCACAGCTGTCTTTGGGGAATGTGCTGAGCCGGAGCTGAAATCTGACGGTTACAACTCTTGAACTAGACCTGTATTATTTCTTTTGAGCAAGTGGGAAACAGATTACCTGTGTTGTGTCAGCATTTTTGCAGAGGAGCCCTAATTCAAACTAGTATTACCTGTTTATGTCTGTATTTTTTATTTATTTATTTATTTTTTTACCTTTGCCAATAAAAAAGAGAACTTGGAGTTTTCATAATACCCTTTTAGTAACCACAAAATGTTTCCAAAATTGTTCTTAAATATGCATTCAGTAATTTTTTAGGTGCAGGTTTCTGCCACCTGCTTGTTTCTATGGAGATGTCATTGGTTTGCCTGGAATGTTCCACCGCATAGCATTAAAAATAAATGCAATTAAATACCATAGTGTATAAAACGTCTCCATGAAGACAACCAAATGCTGTACCTTCTAGTTACATACCTTTGAACAACTTCAATAAATAATTGTCCATATCTGCTAACTGAACTGGAAACTGGTCTGGAAACTGTCTTGCAATAGCAAATGTCAGGCTTATTTTTGCCAGTGCAAGCAAGCCTGTGCTGCAGGGCTAACCCAAAACATTAGCGCTTTCCAATGATGAAGCATAGAGAACACCAGCTGCACCTGCACTGTCAAATCTTCAGGCTATGGGTAATTAATTGGACATAATCTATTCTGCAACTGCACAGGCACCACCTCGAATGAATGCATCATAGGCAAATTGATTAGCATATCCACAGATTGGGAAGTAAGATAAGAAACACTGACGGAGAATTAGTGTGCAAAATGTGTTGCATTCAATATCCTCTGCTTGTTTTAAGCAGGCGAATGGGAGGCTGGAGTATGGCTGAACAAGTTTGTGCAAATATCTAAGTATTCATTTGTTCTGACAAGCACTGAAATTCAATTCGATTTGTGATTTATGCAGTATAGGATTCAGTTTAGGGTACATACTGTAAACACATCCAGGAGCATTAACATTTGAAAAAAGACTGAAATATGGACTGCTAATCTAATACAAGAATAACATGCATTTCATAATGTGCCAACACTACAGGGTTAGAAAGATTTATAGGATGGAATTATTTTTTGTTTGCAGAGGAAATTATAATATCTGTCTTTGCGATTTTAATTTGTTTGTGATTTATGTCGTAGTTGCTCAACAGCGCTTTTCCCAGCCACGTGGACCTAGGTGGAGTACATTCATCACCTGGGCAGTTAGTCCACAGTTATGGGGGCAAACCAGAATACCACAGACATAAAAAAAGACAGATCGTTCACTCTTGCATTTATTTATAAGGAGAAATTAAGAGTCAGTAATTCACTCACATGCATGCCTTTGGGAAGCTAAGACAGTAGATAGAACCTATAACCCACAAAATTGTGTTTGAGTGATGCTTATAAAATCGATGAACATATCAATAGGCTCTATGCTTAATAGTGCCCGGCAACATCACTGTAAGTGTCACTTCTTCCTGTCCAATTTTATCTCTATGAGGTTTTTGCAGAGTTACACTAAAATGAATAAATATTTAAAGATAAGGCAGTGGACAACAGAAACTGCACAAATAAAATTAATATTTCAGCAGAGGGCACATCTGTTTAGAAAGAGGCATAATAATTATTAAAACAATACCACAAACTCAAATATGCTACGTATAAAAATAATTGGATAGTCTTTTTTTTATTCATTTGAATTTTAATAAGTTGTTTATTTTATATTTTCCGATTTTAATTAAAGCGACTGTTTCTTTTGAGACACGGTGAGCTAGCTAGTGCTGCTGTGCACAGAGCTTAATGTATGTTATAACCCTTGTTCTATACAGTGTGGTAAGAAATTTGAACCAGTAGCAAATGCTAATATGAACTTAATACAGAGACATATCAGAAGTCCTGTCTATTTGCAGCTGGTGGGTGAGCAACAAGAGAGCCGTCCCCTCCTCAGCCCCTCTATTGATGATTTCCTCTGTGAGACCAAGTGCGATGGACTGTCCCGCCCCGTGACTTCCAACACTGCTGGTAAAGAATTTTTGTTTCTCCATTTTTGTCACAATTTACATCTTTAGATACTTGGATTTCTATTTTCCCATAGTTCACTGAACTGTTTGACCCAGTTTGACAGTTTTAATGTGTATTGTTTTACTTCCTAGTTGTACACCATACCATAAAGTGGCCCAAAGCTTGTCTGATTTACACAAGAGGTATTAGTGGACAAGCACAAAATATAATGACACCATTACTGTATTTTGTTTTTGTTTAGAGTTTTCATCATGAACTGTCACTCGACTGACGTAAAACTATAAATATTTACCACAGGTACTATCTCACCAAACCAAGTCATAATTAGAAAAACATGAAAGCCATATGCACTTTAAGAGGAAGAGGAATTTTACTGACATGTGAATTTCCATCTTGACCTTTCCACATGAGTTTTTGATGATCTTTTATCGGGTGATTTGGTGAAACAGATTGTGACTGAGGGCATGTATCACATCAGAACTGGCCACTAACTGTGCTGATTCAGGCGGCAAAGTGTTGGCCAATGATGCGAAACCTTCTGTCTCTAAAAAGTCCATGGTCTCTCAAAATGGAAAACAGTCATGTACGTGTATTATACTTGGTCATAGCAAAAGTAAGGAATTTTAAGCATTTAAAGTTGCATTATGAATCGTTTCTGTTTTTGTTCAGATTTCTGTTACCTGCTTGTCCACATGTTATTGTTTTGACTGTAATATTCTACAGTATAGCACTGAACTTATTGATCTTGCATATATTTAATTATGCTACAGGTGTTTCATTGCTCAAAACTATCTTTAAAAAAAAAATCACTTTTATTGTAAGCAGGGTTGCCTCTCTGTAGATCTGACCCGTAACCTGGTCTGGAGTGGCATCTGTTTGTTTCCATGGAGGCAGATTGACTTAATTATGTAGTGCCGCTTTAAATTAAGTCCATCTGTGCTCCCATGCATGAATAGTCTTGTCCACATTATCACATGGGGATGAGATGTGATTGACAGATTTACTGAGAAGGATTTAACAAGAAAATCAATGCTATGAAAGGAAACATTAGCTAACAGAAGGCATAAAACATGTTATGGGCTTTACCATACTCTCCTACACATGCATTAATTACTCCTCTTGCTGATCTGCTCCTTTTAAGTGTCACATATTTGGGGGGCTGGGAAAAGCACTTCAAAAAACACATTACATAAACATAGCACCCAGGCTTTCCCATGCAACACAGCAATGTAGATTCAGCCTCATTATCCAGCCTCTCTCGTCTCTGCAACTGCATCCAATTGGCTTCAAAGTCTTTGTTTTTCATTGTCAGCGTTTCTCGGTGTATACACCTGGGATATCGGGGCACTTTTCTCTCAAGCAACCCATTCAGAATCCATAAAAACTGTTGTAGATTACTGTGAAAAGTACATTATCTTGGGGTCAGATTCTCTTTACACTTGTTTTAAGCTATTTACAATAATATTATACCATACCCCTTTTGTTTTTGTTTGCTAAGATATAAATAAAAAGGCAATTTGGCAAAGTTTTAGACTATATTTTAAGACAATGTAATCACTACTGAATTGTGCAGCTCTAACAATATCTGAGAATAAACTGTAAAAGCAAGTAGTTGTAGCATCAATTTCATGGGTGATTAGTGATTTTCTGTGATTGCCAGATAAGGTCAAAAAGCTCTACCAGTATTTGAAGGCAATTATAGGAGAAATTTTCATCATTTTACATAATACATAATAATTATGAAAATGTTTCCAACAAAACTATAAAATAGTGTTGACATTGTGCAGTTGGCTTCTATACAGGCTGAATTTCGACCACCCACTAGGCACTACATCAGTGTATTCAGTGTCAGTGTAGGCCAGGGGGGATTTCTGTGGGAAAAAAATCAGAATCAGAATCAGAATCTTTAATGGCCACACAAATAAATTGGTGGAATTTGCTTCCGGTACAGCATTGCAGTATGTTAACAACAAAGTTCAACTGAGTAACTTCTTATGGCCAGACTTTTGTAGTCTGAAACACAAGAAGTTACTTTTGCACGTCTTATCTCCATCACCAGAGTCAAGGACACTGAAACAGTCAACATCACTTGCCTTTTATGTTCAACCTGCTTCACTACTTTTCTATGCTAAAACTCTTCAGGCACCTCCCCAAGAGCGTGCATCCTTGATTTGTAATTGTGCTTGTCATCTAAAGAGCACCAGGCATGGAAAGCAAGCGCACCCTCTAATTACTCAGAGATTTGAGTCAACAAATGCTCCCGGTTGGTTGTCATGAAACAGCGGCGCGCCAATTATGCAGTCATTCACTAGTTTGAAGCTCACAAAAACACAGCGAGGGACCAAGAAAAAATCTGGTTTCTCAAAAAGTAGCTTTAAGTGCATATTTTCTTCATTTGTTCATTGAGTCAAATTCCAACTTATAATGAAGTCATCCGATGTGGAATTCACTTTTGTTTTTGCAGACACTAATTAGAGTTACCTATAGAATTGCAGCGAGCTCTGAAAAGTGACAGTAAACAATGATGTTCCACAGCTGGCAGCAAATAACTGACTCAATTCAAAACATAAAGTTAACAACATGCACACTGAGATATAGAAAAATGAATCTTAACAAGTTTCAATTTAATCTCTCCTCCAAAAAATAAACCTAAAAGAACAGTATCATTTTACCTGCTGTTTATGCCTTATTAACTTAAGCATTCAGACAGTGTGATTTCATACGGTATTAGATAATGGTAATGAAAGAAAGAAAGATTTTACTATTGTTTAGCCATGGTGTCATTCATTGTGAGATTTTTTTTTTCACTAAATGACTCTAATATTTGTGTCTCTCGTACAGTTTTGTCTTCTAGTCTGGACCTCTTGGATCTGAGTGAACCCGGAGAGCGGAGGCAGAGCAAAGACAAGAAGATACCCCTGGTCTCCCGTAGCAACAGTAACAAAAAAAATTCACATAGAAAGATAACGGACGAGACGGAGCTCATCCAGGTGGAGGTGGAGCAGACAGCAGTCGACGCACGGACTCCGGAGAGGGCGTCGCTAGACTCAGGTTCAAACACACAATGTCCTCTTCTGTCACACTTGAAGGCACTGAAGTAGATTCTTGAAAATGTGAAAAACAGAACTCATTCATTTTAACCGGTTTGCTGTGATCCGAAGTTAGTCCTCTCTTAACTTATGCATTTCGAGTAGGCAAGGCAAATTTATTTATATAGCACAGCTGAACAGAACTGTTTTGAACCTGGATTTAAACATTGTCAAAGTAGAGGCCTGTCTCACATCTTCAGGAAGACTGTTCCAGGTTTTAGCTGCATAAAACTGAAACGCTGATTCCCCATGTTTAGCCCTGACTCTGGGCACCAGCAGGAGGCCGGTCCCTGAAGTCCTCAGAGTGTGTGATGGTTCATATGGCACTAACATGGAGAGACTTGTACACAAGTAGAGCTGCTTTAAAGTCTATTCTCTGAGCCACAGGAAGCCAGTGGAAGCCAGAGTATCCGAATTATCCACCAAGATGAGTTCATAAGTGCTTTACACAGCAGAGCGGAATGGAGTGACATTTTGCTGTAATGGTAAAGCTAACTAACATGCTAATATGCAATCTGACAATAATATGCAATCTGACAAAAATATGTTGTCTAATTAGATGCAGACAGCACACGGGGGACTTATTTTGACCAAGAGCTACTTATACAGTATACATGTTAGCATACCTGGGCCAAGACAAATTTTGCTCAAAACATGGAAAAAAATCAGGTACAAGGCCTTAAAGCTCACAACCATTAATCTCCCTGCATGTGCTCCCCCCAGGCCCTGACAACTACAATTCCCATCATCCCCTGTAGGAATGACCCAATACATGTACAAACAGGTCTATTATTGTCTTAGCTGATACACAAACGGTAAGAGGATAATTTAACCATTAATTATGATTGTATTAGCAAGTTGAAAAGGTTAAAGTCTCCTATGATAACTAAATATGCACAGTCAGACCACAGATAAGATGAATAATTCATAGCGATGTGATGAATGAGTTGCAAAAAAGGGGCCAGATCATTTAGTACCCACTGGCTTTTCTTACTGTTTTGTGCAAAGAGATTTAAATGAGAGTTTAAAAGGCAAAATACAAAATGATTGCTTTAGCATTGATTGAAATTACACATTGAAATGAGTTTTGTTCAAATTATTATAATGGGATTCAAACACACATGAATGATACATTGCTTAAAATACAATTACAACATGCATAAGCCAAGTAAGGTTATATGAGAAAGGCTAGTGATTAAAACTTTTTGTTGTTTTTATTAGTTACCATTGCATCACAGCTTGACAAATGGGAGGAACTTAATCCCAATGTGGAAAGAAATGCCAACAAGAAGTGGAAGCTGGAGAGACGGCGTTCTTCAAAAAACGCATCTAATGAGTTTCTATGGTAAGTTTGTTCCTCATAATACATTAGATAAAAAAAACAAAAAACGATCATGCAATTACAGCATTGTGACGTATGATTTCTTTTATAGGTCCATAGAGTGTAAAAATCAAATTGAACCACTGAATAAAAATGCACTGGAGTTAAATACCAAAGCAGATGCGGATTCTGCCCTTGCAAGTCAAGTAAGTTTTCATCAAGTGTTGCATTTGTGATGTATTCCAATTGTGTTTAGATTAGCAATATATTTAAAAAAATAAATATTCATTTTTAAATTTTTTTTTATTTATTTATTGCTTTTTAGACATGTCGAGGAGCCTTAGTATTATAGAGATAACTAAAATATTCTGCTAAACAAACAGAAGAATTGCATTCAGTCATAGATGAAATAACATAACTGTATCGTGTTTGTTATTTGAAAGCATTTAGCATTTTCATTTAATAGATTTTGCAGTTCTTTAAAAAAAACAAAGTAGTAGCAAAGTATATATACATACACATATATATATATATGTGTGTAAATATATACACACACACATATATACATATATGTGTGTATATATACTTTTATATATATATATATATATATAAAAGTATATATACACATGTACACACACACACACACGTAAGTGCCACTTGTCCTAACAAGTTTAATTCTTCCATTTCAGCTCAACAGACAGTATATTAGTGGACGACATGTAAGCTTCTCAATATGCATCCTTCCATACAGTATTATATTGAAAGACTTCTGCATTTGCACCAGAAAAGCAGCATCACATCTCAATCTCATGTATTTATATTCAAATTGTGTAAAACCAAAACAGATCATATGAGAATTGTTTGCACCCTGTTGGCTGCTTCTGTGTGGTGCTCTGAGGTCCAAATGTCAAGTGCTTTCCCCTTGAGTTGATGTCTCTGTGTAGGTCTGCATTAGGGGTCTTGTTTCCTGATGCCATTATTAGATTAATAGGCTGTGAATTATTCATCAGCTTTACTCTGAGCCCATTAGTGTTGATCCCACCAGGCCGGCTAAGCATACATCACCTTTTCAGCACTCATATAAATAATAGATTTGGAATTAAACATGGCCGTCTAGGATGAAAGCAAGTTATTGGCAAACAAACAGGCATTTTGTTTCACTGAAGATTTACTACATGCTTCACAGACACGGGCACTGAAAAGAGTGGATTTGGTTTCCTGAATGACAGCTACAAGAGTCGCTGCATATGTAGTAAAAAGTTTAAGGTATATAGAGTAAAAAGTAATGCCAGCATTATGTCCATGGAATGTCATAAAATGCACCACAATTGATCTCAAAATAACCTGACAGTATGTCATTTTCTAAAATGACTGAGAAAAGTGCAATATATTTCCTGGACCCATTAATAGAGAGATTAGGTAACCTCAATTAATCCTGCATAATGGCTTGCTGTGAAGATGGGAATAGTTGTAGCTAATAGCTGGCCTTCATATGCCGAGCAGCCCTCACAGGAGGAAGTCACTGACTCAACACAGAAGCACTGGATTGCTCAGCCTCTATAATGGCTTTGCTTGTCCTGGGATACGTATAGCCATTACTATAATGAGGCCTCTGGCCAATCACATCTGAGCAGAGGTTATTTGAACCATTTACCCCTCACAGTTACTATACAGGTGTGATTCACAATCACCAAACATCACCACATGCCTAATGTCTGCTCTGACTCACCATTAGAAATATAGACACACTACACAGGGATGGTGTGCTAGTCTATCATGTGGGAGCCTGACTTTGCATGTGCAGGTGCACGGGATGAGTGGAGGCTGTGCAGCATGGCGTCTGGATGAGGGCTAGGCTAAAGGGGAGGTAGTTGCTGACAGTGGTGAATCTGTTGAGCTTCCAAAGCATGTCAGGGCTTTGTGAATGGAGGATATTTCCTGAGAAAGCAGAGACAGCTGACCCTGCAGCTCTCCCTGCCTGCCCCTCCCTCCGCAGGCTGTATGTGGCTGATGTCATGTGGCACATGTGTGTCTTAGAACATTTGTCTGTTATCTGGATATACTCATGTTTGTGCATATATGAATTGCGCATGTTTGACAGGCTCGCCTTACTAAGGAGCAGAGATGGGGCAGCGCCCTCCTGTCCAGACACCAGTCCCTGGAGGAGGAGTTTGAAAGAGCCAAGGCTGCGGTTGAGGTAAGCAAAGTGCTGCGTAGTACACCTCACATCTATCATGTGTGCACAGTGGCCAGGTGTCACCATGAACCAAGAGTATGAATGAGGAGGATTCAAAATATTGGCCTTTTAGACCAGAATTTGAATGATCATCTGACATAGGCACGATCATTAAGCAAAATTTCAGGTACTGAAGTCTCTTTTGTTTTACTTTAAAAAATGACTTTTTCCAAAGTGTTAATTCTTTGGTGCTACCTGACACTGTAAATATGTCCAACAAGCACACTGAAGTTCACTGAGTGGCTGACCTAGAAAAAATAGAGCTTAAGACTTTCCACCAGATTACAAAGGAACAGTAGGCCACAACGGGCAGACATATCAAATATCAGAGGAGAACCCGCTCACTGTAACTAGATATGGCTTTCTTTATCAGCATGTGGTGAGATGTGAAATATTCCTAATGGTCATGTGTTAGCTAGTCACTAAATTGTTGTAAGGATCTCTGCACCAACAGAGGAGAGGCAATTGTTTGCTGAAGAAATTATCAGATGTTTTTTTGGAAATTGGTGTTTGCAAATGTTATCATAAATGTTCCCAAGATTTTCCAAAAGGAACAAAGTGTGAAAAGTTAATTACACTGTCCAAACAATAGAAAACATATTGCAATGCAACTGAAAACTTCTGTTTTGCTCCATACTTTGGCTGAAAGAAAAAATATCGCTTTACTTTAGGACCATTTTCTCATCTTTTTTTAGCCCTAAACTATTGAGTTTTGTAATAGTCCATAAATAATTAAAGTGAGCAAGAGAGGAATCATAGCAGACTAGACAGAAGTAAGGGTCTTTGGCAATTATACAGATGTTACATGATGTTACTTTTTATGCACATCAGACATGAGTGAATACATTTTTAGAATAAACCATAGTCCTAATGCATGGGTCAACTGAGTTAGCTCTAGTGTCACATCTCACAACAAGATCAGATCCATTATAGCAGCTGTGCATATGCATACGCTTCCACACTTAAGGAGCAAAATGGCATCAGAAATAGTACAAAGAATATAATTAGCACCCAGCCTTTCACACAATCAGGCAAATCTAGAGAAATGTGACCAGTGGTGGAAGAAGTACTCAGTGGTGTTACTTAAGTAACAGTACAGGTACCGAGAAACCGGAGCAGAAAAAATTCTCAAGTTAAACTAAAAGTATCACAAGTATTGCAAGTACTTTTACTTATGTAAAACTACTTAAGTAAAAGAACTTTAATACTTTTACTTCAGTAAAACTGTGTCCTGTCTTATACTGTACAGATACAGTGTACAGTTATATAAATATCTATTTTTCTTTTGTAAAGAAGCATTTTATGGAGATAAATTATACCCTGATTGTGGGAAAGATGGACTGGTGTGGGCAGAGTTGTGTTTTTTGTTTTTTTTTTTTTTTGAGTAATGCAGAAAAGAGGGAGCCACTGTCAGTGTGAATGGTCTTAAGTAAAAGTATTAAAGTACCCGATGAAAATGTACTTAAAGAGTAAAAAGTAAAAGTATTTTGCATAGAGTTTGAGATCTAATAAAGCTTCAAATGTAATGATTTGGATAAAGATTTATGCAAAATTTTGTTTCTGTTTTTAATAGTTTTTTTTCTTTCCTCAAACTATGACCTTGGTAAAAATAAACTTTTCAAGCTTTTCCACAGGTCTCATACAATAATAAAAAATACATTTACTTTTCAGCCTTGTTCAAAAATGTAGTGGAGTAGAAAGTAGATACCTTCTCTCAAATGCAGTGAAGTAAAAGTAAAAAAGTACCCATTAAGTAAAGTAGAGATAGTTAAAACTTTACTTAAGTACAGCACTTTACTACTTTTACTTCATTATGTTCCACCACTGAATGTGACACAGAGAAGTCAGGAAAAGAGTAGCTGATTTTATAGTCAGCATTACTCAGACTCTGCAATATATTCAAAGATTACAAACTGTATTGTCTGCTAGTTTTATGGTTATATTCTGCGTATAGTGTCTACAGCAAATGAGCAGAACATCAATTACTCCAGGCCAGTGACAGTCAAAATGTTATTAAGCAGAGGGCCACAGGGACAGTTAAAGGGTAATAATGTGGATTGGAGGAACAGTGTTTTTGCAGCCAGTTGCACAAAATCAGTCCCTCAGTCGCAGTAAAGAATATTGGTCTGAGGATTCGTAGGATGTTGGAGCACCATTTCATTGCTACAAGGTTACAGGTTACTCGCAGGGCGCACTTCGCACTCGGCCAACCTGGCACTCCCTAAGGATGGCACTAGCGCGCCACTTGTCTCTGTGTTATTGCACCTTTGGCTGTACTTGTCACTAAACAGACAAAGTCAACACACATTAGAAGTACTGATGCAGTAACAGTAACAGAAAAAATATCGCATGGCCATGGCCACTGCTCCAAATTTCACATTCTTCATTGACACTAATCAGTTGTTGTATTACTTTTACATTTTGAAAGTGTTCCCATAAGAATAACTTATGCACTTCCGTGCACTGACACCATTGAAAATACGACATGCGTCCGATTGATTTTTGTGATCGGGATGACATGAAGAGTCATGATATGATACTCATATTTTATTATATATTATATATTATTCTGGATCGCTGCCATTAGACTAACTCTGGTGCTTTTGTGCATCACCATGGCAACACAGTTAATAATACAACTTGGTTTTTGATCAAATGAAATTTTTCAGCCCTCCATACAAATG
Organism: Periophthalmus modestus; assembly: GCA_019594935.1. NCBI lineage: Eukaryota > Metazoa > Chordata > Actinopteri > Gobiiformes > Gobiidae > Periophthalmus > Periophthalmus modestus. The sequence goes on along the minus strand of JAIEZT010000007.1, from coordinate 8,605,364 downwards.
TATTTGTTATTCCGTAGGGGGTACTATCGCTGTCTTTCACAATGCGTAGGTTTAGGCAAGGAGAAAGTTTTACAACAGATTCAAATTTGAGCCCAATGAGACTTTGTTTGCACAAACTGGAGCAAATTTTGAAATTGGACAATATAAAAAATTCTGATGGAAATTTTAGGCTTTGCTGTACATGAACTGTGATAGGTATCCAAATAAATTGGATAAGTTTTGATGCCCCACTTTAGATGATGTACAGTGATTTTCAGCCCTGTCGGTGAAACACCCTCAGAGGAGATAGTTAAAATGCAACATCAATCCAAGATGGCTGAGTTCAGGTTTGTCACAGGGTGTGTCCTTAATATTTTTTTGTTTGGCTTCACATGACAACGACGAATTTCATGGAAGACTCCCATAGGTATAATGTATTTTGACTTTCGTAGGTGGCGTGCCATTTTTTTTTAATACTTATGCAACATATATATTTTTAATTCTCACACACATGAATTTTAAGCAAACTTTTGTGACTTTTATTAATTGCAGGGGGTCAAATTTCTGGTCAAAAGAGAGGAGAATGAATAATCAAAAATAATAATATTTTTAGCAAAAACAGTATATCCGTTGTTTTTGAAAGCTCTCAACATTTCCCACGTCACCATGGGATCAATGGTGACTGCTGAGCGCTGACGTTGGGTCCTCCCATTGACTTCCAGTCATTTTAGCAGTTATAAATATGGCATGGGTGCTTGGATACTGTTGTTAATGCTGGGGGACAACTGAGCGCAAAGCACTCAACTTCAAAACCAACAGACCCTACGCCGTGTAGGGTCTCAGGCCTAATAATATTATGATACGAGAACAATGTTCCACTTTTTTAAGCTAATAAACTCTGCATTTTCAGAAAGCACTTGCACATTTCTACTTTTGGCAAGGGTCCCAGGGTCAGTATGGGGACTTCACTTGCCATCAGTTCACTTAACAGCTACTATTAGCATTGCTTTGCGATACTAAAAGACACTTTCTGGCACTCAGGCCTAATTATAAATGGACAGAAGTCTTAAAAATTACACCTTTAAAGGGCCTGTACTCAATTTGTATTGTGTATGATAATGTATTTGAGCAAAATTTGTCTTGCCCCAGCACAGTTATATTGTATAAACAGCTCTTGAGATCTAATTAGAAAACATTTTAATATGCGATAATCAGGAAGTGCACGTTAACATGCAAGTTGTACCATCAAGGCAAAACTCCGCCCTGGTCTCTGAGAGTTGTGAAAAGTGATCACCCATGAATGCAATAACCCCTGTGAATATAATAAACTATGAATATAATTAAATGTATATAATAATTAATGTAATATAATATAATAACTCCCCACAAAGTAGACAAAAGCACCTATTCAGTATTATGTCTTGTTTAAAATGTAATCTATGACCTGTTTGTCACTGTATATGTCATCTAAAACATATGACTCAAGGCAATTCATGAAAGAATGGTGGTTTATCTAAATTTGATATGCATACCTGGATTATACTTACCCTCTCACAAATAGAATAAATAGTGTTACAACCCAGCTCGTTTGGGGATGGGGAAGTAACACAAAAAAAAAAAAAAAACGGAAACTGGTAAAGAAAGAAGTAATTTAATTAACAGGAATGTAAGGGTAAACTAAACAAAAATGAACAAAGGGTAAAACAAAAAACAAAACAAAACAAAGGTAATGTTAACTAAAACACAAATTTACTGTAACAAAACAAAATCTTACAAACAAGAAACAAAGTCAGTACTGACTAACAAAGTGTCTCGTGACTAGAACAAAAGAGAGACTGACACAAATAAGTTTGCATAGTGGCCACTCCAGGCCAGCAGCCCCGAGCAGGTGTTCCCAATCTTCTTAAATACAGGAGAGGTGGCTGAAGGTGGCCCCTTGATTGGCCAAGGATGGAAATCAGTCCTCCAATAGCGTCAAAGGGATCTAACAGCCATGGTTGTAGGGAAGGATGAAGACTCGGGGACACGCAGACAAAACAGTGGACAATAAATAAAGGAACTTAAGGCCTAGGACCGTAACAATAAAAAACAACAGTAATATGTATGCTTTGTAATATTTATACATACTGTAAATACATACAAACAAAGCCCTAGTACCTCTATACATTAGAGGATGACACCGACCTCTATGATGAGGACTTCAACCTGGAGGCTCTGCTCTGTCCCACCCCAACCTGGACCTAGCGTTCAAGAGCCAGGTCCAAATAAATAATTCTTTTGACTTCAAGCTTAAGATTCAAGGGAAAATCAACCAAAAAAAAAAAAAGACTTGGAGTTACAAAAATTCAATGGTTCTCCCCAGAAGAAGGACAAGCAACTGCAAGACCAAATTAGTGCACATAAGGAGAACCGGTACCTGTATAATTCTACAGTACAGGAAAAGGAGCAGCTAAAACATTCTGTTAATGACACTACTGCACATCATATCAGGTCTGTCAAGTTGCTGTGTACAGTTTTGTATCATGTTTTTGTATATTTTATATAAATATATTGTATATATTATGGAGACTTGCCATGTAGGAGCATGGATGACGTAGGCTTGTGAACTGAGCACAGAATCTTACAGCTAACTGTAAGAAGGCTTCGAATGGGACCCGGGGAGATTGCTTAAGTGCTCATGCATGGATGACATCTAACACCTCTTCAGAGAATGGCGAGAGAGTGAGAGAATGGTGAGAGAGTGAGAGAATGATGAGAGAATGGTGAGAGAATGGTGAGAGAGTGAGAGAATGATGAGAGAATGGTGAGAGAATGAGAGAATGGTGAGAGAAGATCAGATTCAAAATAGGAGGGGAGCACTTGAAACTAGTCAGGTCCTGTCCTTGGTTCAAGTCCAAGTTGTAGTCAAAGTCCTCTTGTTTGAACCTCAAATCAAGTCACCTCGCACCTTTACATCACAGCTTGCCACAGGCACCAAAAGTATAAAATATAAATAACAACATTCTTCAGAAATAAGATATGAAGAGTATTTCTATGAAAAAAGTTAATTTGCTAATATCAACAACCACTTTGCAACTGTCCAAAAAGAAAACTTCACTATAGGCCGACTTGAGTCTAAATTAATTAAGAACATGAAGTAATTGTCATAAATTAACCAGGGTTTTCTTGTTCTTGTAATCACACATGAATACAAGCATACTTGTAGCTTGGTGCATTCTTGATAGCATCATAAAGGGTAATTTATTGCTCCGGGCATCTGTTTAGCATTTTATCAGTTTCAGCTTGACTCTGGCCTATTTTAGTCTGAATGACCGCGGAAGTGGCCTACGCAGCACAACAGTGGGAGGCTCATTAAAATTAAAGGCCAGGACAGCCCTGCTCTCCACATGAGGCAAGAGTTTGTCATGAGCTCGAACTGTGTCACTGGTAAATAAGGAGACTGGTAATGTAAGACTTCCAGGCTAAGTGGGTAAGTTAGCTCATGTACATGTGCTTACAGTCACATCGTAATCAAACATTTAGGGAGGTTAAAAAATGTCATTGGACTTTCTGTTTCTTAGAAGATAATGTTTAAAGGTGCACTTTTCTTGTGAAGGGTCTGCCACCTGCTGGTCTCCATGGAGCTGCTGTAGCTTTGGCTGGGATGTTTGACAATATGGCATTAATATGACATTTAAAAACAAATACTTTACCCTGTGATGTCACCTACAGACCATTTTAAGCAAAGCAAAGACCTCTCCATGGATTAGGCAGCAGGCCCTCCATCAAAAAAGTTATGTATTGCATTTTTTATTACTATAATTTTAAGACAGTCCACAATCATAAAATTCAATATATTGCTTTGTTTAGCATCAGTGATTTTTCTTCATCTTCACATTTTATCATTGTGTATGTTTTAAGCCCAAGCTTTCACTTACAAGATGTTATAGATCAGTTGAGTTTTGAAAGAGTCCAAGGGAAGTATATTTAGCATGTCGCAGCAACTCACCCCATTTAATTTTTATTTTTTCAGTTTTCAAATAAATGTATCCCAATATTGTTGCCCATAATCCCAAATTATGTACAAAAACTCAATCCAGAGTTTATCTAAATGAAAAACACAATAATCCAAGGCAAGGCAAGTTGAAATAATGTTCTGTAAAATTGGCAGAAGAAAACAGTTCAGAGGAGAAGGTTTTGTTTTGATAATCCACGTTGTAAATATTCTCTCTAAAATATGCTCGTCGCACCCTCCTCTCATTGCTTGCCTGACAGCTGAGACTCTCTCCTCCTTTCCATTTCATGTAACACTTCGTCAGAGGTGTAGAAATTAGGCTCACAGCTCCAGCTCCTCGCTAATCTTACTCTGGATTCAAATGAGCTGTGCGTCTTTCCCTCATCCCACATAATTAAAGTGCCACTCTGTGTAAACCAAACAACACCCTTTGAAGTGTTACAAGGGAATATATCTGTCTACATATTTTGTCATTTGGAAACTGAATTGCTCCATTTAAATGTTGGCAATTGTACAGGCAAAGTGCAATTAAGTGAGCAATGTTGACAATGTGTTGGATCAAAAGATGCAGACACAGGACTCAAAAATTGAACAGGGTTTATTTGAAAAGAAAATACAAAGGCTGGGCGTTGGGAGCTGGGTCGGAGGCTGAGGTGATCGGTGGGTCGAAAAAAAAAAGGGTCACGGGAGTATACTGTAGACTGGTGGATAAACTGGAAGATAACTTGACGACCTGGCAGCGTGTCTAGAAATGAGCTGGGTCTTTGTACTCCAGAGGTTGTAGCTTGATTGCTGATGGGCTGCACGTGAGTAGTGGGTGGTGCCAGATTCTCCACCCAGAGAATCCAGGCACAGGCACAGAAGGTGAGGGGAGGAGACAGCACACAAACACAGGGAAAAACTGGAATCCTGACACAGTGATGCAACCCATTTATTGACACTCTGGGACAAACAGACAAAAGTGAATACATTCCACTTGCGGATTGAATAATGTTATACAGTTTGATTGTGATGAAGATGAATTTAGATTAATAAAAAACTGCCATAACCCTGATGTCAATATTCAAAAAAGCCAATCAAAAGAGCTTGACCCCTTTCCTCTTCACCTGGTCATTGCAATGGTCAAAATAGTAGTAAGTAGTAAAGTACTGTACTTAAATAGATTCTTTAGGTATCTATACATTACTTAAGTACATTTTACAGTGGATACTTTTTGCTTTTACTTCACTGCATTTCAGATCAGGTATCTGTACTTTCTACTCCACTACATTTTTGAATAGGGCTGAAAAGTAAAAAAGTACTTTGAGAGGTTATTTTTACTATGTTCGTGGTAACATCCTGACTAAAGTTTTTGAGTTCAAGCTTCGAAAAATGAAGACATTGATCCCTATTGCAACTGCTGACTAAAATATGCATCACTTTTTAATCAATATCACTTCATGTAACAACACTTACTCTTAAAGTACACTTTTGAACAAGTACTTTACTAATACTAATCCTTTTACTTTTACCTGAGTAACTTTTTACGTCCGTCTGTACTTTTACTTAAGAAACAAAAATGAGCACTTCATCCACCACTGAACATTACACACTGTCACATAGAAAGGCCAGTGGAATTTTATTTTAATTATAAAAACGTTAAAGATGCACTATTTGACTTTGCTTGGCTTGTCTGGAATGTTCCACAGTATGACGTTAAACTTATTTCTGTTTCTGTTCACAATTAAACCTCTTCTGATTCAGATCTATTTTTCCTTTATTCAATTTGGGGTCTTTTTATTGCTATAAAAGACTTTTTAATTGTGAGTTGGGTCACCTTTCCACAGATCTGACCTACAGTTTGGCCTGGTGGCTTTACTTGTCTACATGAAGAATAGATAAATATGTTTAATGTTGTATGGTGGAACATTACAAGCAAAGCAATAACTTATTTATGGAGACGAGCAGTTGTTTTTTTTTTCTACAAGAAAATGACAAAAAAAAACCAAAAAAAAAAACAAAGACAAAAAACATCTGAACTGGAATAGAAATGTGAAATTTACTATTGTTATACTGTCCAACATAAGATTAAAAGTTATTGCAGAAGATGAAGCGGCATATTTGGCTGATCCCTCCATGATAACCTTCAAAGAATCTGTCAGTTAATTGAAATGCCAGCAAACAGCTAATAAAATGTCAAGCTTATGAAAAGGTGAAGGCCTTATCTTAGACTTCAGACTGCCACATGCGATATCTGCTTTACAGAGATACCACAATTACATTAATTAACACCAGGGGGTTACTGGGATTTATATGTTAGGTAGCAACAGTAAAGATGACTGTTGTTAATCACTCACTGTGCGGATTTAGTTTTGTTTGGAAATAGAAAAAATATATATTAATTACAATGTTAAAACAGTAAAGTGGCCGTTGTGAAGGAAAGTTAGAGGAAGTGGAGCTGAGTTCTAAAATATATTGATGACATGCAGGGATTTGATTCATAAATGCCTGAGATCTATATATAAAGGCTTATTAGATGGCATGCAAGGCGAGCTTTGGCCCATGTGAGAAAGTCTAACCTCTCAGGCATTTTAACAGTTGTTTCTCTCTCTCTCTCTCTCTGTATGTGGTGCAGTCGGACACAGAGTTTTGGGATAAGATGCAGGCTGAGTGGGAGGAGCTAGCGCGGCGGAACTGGCTAACAGAGAATGAGCAAACGCAGATCCCCTCCTCTGTGTCTCCACATGAGAAGGTCAGTGTGCACCTGTCAATCATTTACTCAGGAGGAAAATGAATTCAAAATGCTCTTCTTAAGGCACATTATCATCAAGTGAATACTGATTGTCATTGCTTTTTTCCATCTCTCTGGAAAGTTTCTTAAATTGGTAGATATAGATGTTCTATTGATTGGGTGTCTATCCTAAAAGAAAATGGTTTGGTTTAGCTCTGGGCTCTAGATATGTATTAAACCGGGCCAACCCATGTCCAATCAAATGTTTCTCTTTCATTTTAAGGTTTTTTGGGAGTAGTTCATCAATATGCTATACTTTTATGTGCTGTATGTCTAGTCTCTCCTACAGCGATATATTTTCCTGACCCAAAGAAAAACTATTTTAAGGTTTTGGTGCTCTGATGCTGTAATACCACACAAGGATAATCAGACTGAACATTTACAAAGAACAGACGATCTCTTCACGGGGGGCTTGGTTTGAAGTTCATCAGAAAAGATCAATTCCTGCTGCTGGAGCTTTGCTGTGTCCCTGCAGCTCAGGACTTCTTGTTTGAATGCGGAGGAGACACACTGACACTGTTCTGTTTCTGCTGACAGGGGTACTACTTCCACACAGATAATCCTTATAAGGACATGCCCAACGCCTTTGAAGAGGGGCAGAGGAAGTCTCGGGAAGGAGACTTACAAAACGCTGTCCTCTTGCTGGAGGCTGCGGTGTTGCAAGACCCTCATGACTCAGAGGTGAATATACCAAGTATAAATGTATGTCTACACTTATATATTGTGGAAGACATTTTCCTTATTTAAGTTTGATTAGTTTAAGAAAACAGAAAAGATCTGACTAAAACTAGCTGGTTTTGTCAATAAAATTATGTGTCAAAACAGCTTCTTTCTAATGATCAAACTAAGAGGTCTGCTCCCATACGCACTTTACAGCCACCACACAAATGTTTTGCATGCCATGAGAAATGTTTGCTTTTGCAAAACACAAACTTGTTCAGCTTTTTGATGAGTGTTTCCATTCAGCCAGTGAGCTGAATAATAAGTCATTTAGCAGGTTACTGTGCGTGTATGTGTCTTCTCATAAGGAGTGACCTCTTTGCAGGCTGAAAGAGCAAAGCCTTCATACAAAGTACTTTGAATCCCCTGGAATATACAGAAATGTGCCAGTTATTCCAAGGAGAGGATTATCCTGCGGTGTATGGAACTAATATGATTCAGAAATTCCTTCTGGGTGCTTAGTGGCTTATTGCCTGACTGCAAAAACCTCTGAATCGTTTATAAATAATACTGTCCCTTATTTCAAAGACAGCATCAGAACATTGTGATTTTACAGTAGATATGATACACATATAAACAAAATATTGCATTTTATGTGACCAAAAAAAAAAGTTATCAAAATGTGTACTTCATCTTCCCCTGAGATCACGATATGCTGTCTGCTCCTGCAGGCTTGGCAAGTGCTGGGGACCACCCAGGCTGAAAATGAGAACGAGCAAGCAGCTATTGTCTCCCTCCAAAGGTAGGCAAACAATGGACTGTTTCTGAACTGTCTGACTGATGTAAAATGTGCAAATGTGATGAATAAATGCATAAAAAATCCATTCTCTATATCTGGAATTATAAAACTTTTCTCGGTTTAATTAAGATAATTACAGTTTCAGCAGTGGTCAGAAGGATAAAAGAACTAGAACAAAAACAATAAAAGCTTTTTAAAAAGTGGAACGTGAGATTTATCTGGCAGACCAATGTCCCAGACAGGTTATGAGAGATGCACAGTCAGGGGTGGCCCACTTTCAAAAGAGTGAAAGCACAAATTACACCTATCATCAGGTGTGAGACTAGACGAAACATTGACGTCTGAAAAGTTGAAAAATTCATTATATTCACCTTTTCAAAAAAAAGTCAGTTTAGTTACTTAAAAATAAATTCTAAAAATGTAATTTAGTCTTAGAACTTTGTCTCAGTGGGAAATTCAGTTCTTTTCATGTAATACCTCAACTAATGCCTTTAAGAAACCTGTCAGCAGTAGTGGCCGATCCTAGTGTTGTGCCCAGGGAGCCAGCCTCAGATTTTGAGCCAGGATCCTAGGCAATATAATGTAGCTTAGTCTATACCAGAAGGCATCCGCAGTTATTTGAATCTAGAAGATATGCAAGATATACATTGAGACTATTACCACAAAAATGTAAGTTTTGTTTGGTTCTACAAAACTTGGCTTCAGCCGTGTCATCCACCCTGACCCTCTAATCGTTATCCTCTCCCTCATGTACCTCTGCTTTGGTCGGTTCAAATTAATGACCAAAGCAACATTAACTTTGAAGTGCAAACCTTATGTAATATCTTCCCTGATTTACATTGGTGCTTTCTGCATCCAGGTGTTTGGAGCTCCACCCTAACAACCTCATGGCCCTCATGGCCTTGGCCGTCAGCCTCACTAACACTGGGATGCGCCATGATGCCTGTGAGACCCTGCTTCGCTGGCTACGACACAACCCAAAGTACAAACAACTGCTTAAGGGCAAAAGTCACCTGGGCTCCCCCAACTCCCATCGAAGGCTATCTCATGTTCCCAACATGGGCCGACATGAAAGGTGAGGATAGCAGTGGGTCAACTATAGTCCTTCATAATAGAGGTTATTATATGTGCACTATGTAACTATGCTTATGGTGGGAGAATGCAATGGAGATGGAGTGTTCCACAGTATGGCATACAACTATCTATCATAGATTATTTATTATTAAAAATACCTTGAAATACATAAATTATACTGTGAAAACATACATTCTAATTTTGTGTCACCTCACCACAGATTAGACTTAGTAAATTGGCCAGTTTGTGTCACCTATTTGCCTCCATGGAGATAAAGTTTAATTCTACATTCTATGTAAAGCTATAACATCTTTATGGAGACAAGTAGGTAGTTAAGCCTCCATCAAAAAAGTTATATATTGCACTTTGAAGTAAACAACCAGAAATAAAGGCCTCCAGGCACAAATGAATTTCCTTGTAGTGTTGATGATTAGTGCAAACTGTGGAAGTTAATCAGTCCACTCACTGTCTCACTGGATTGTAATGTCTGCTCGGGGGCGTGTGTTTATCACATTGTGAAGACTAAACTCTGTACACACTTACATCATGGGGACCTGCCCTCCTTATGGGGACAAAAGCAGGACCCCATGATGTACATTCCTTATTATTAGATCGAATACCTTAAAGATCAGATTAAGGTTAAAATAGTTGAGGTTAGGTTTAAGGTAGGCTAGTGCTGACTATGGGTGAGGTTAGTATCAGTCTCTAAGAGATGCATGTAATGTCCCCAAGGAGCATGGAAACCCACTGCATGTGTGTGTGTGTGTGTGTGTGTGCAGCGCCTTGTTGCCAGATGTGAAGGAGCTGTTTCTAGAGGCGGCTCAACACACGTCTGACGGCATTGACCCGGACCTGCAGACGGGCCTTGGGGTGCTCTATAACCTCAGTGGAGAGTTTAACAAAGCCGTGGACGCCTTCAACACTGCGCTGTCAGTGCGGCCAGAGGTAACTTTTATACACAGTGAAGAAGAAGACGAAAAGGAATAGGGACAGGCTGCTTGCAAGGGCTGTTTTATGAGTTTTGGCTACTGAAGCTGCTAGATCTTATTACATGATTTTATTGTGATTCAAAGTAGAGATGAGAAATACACTGTTTACAAGGTAATAGTGAAGTAGATCTTTCAAAGACGTGCAAAGACAAGAGAATAGGGTCTATTATTAGAAAACAAAAAGTTGCAAAATGATTTGATTAAAAAATAACAAAAGGACAAAAACCTGTGCGTCACTTGAACCTCAGCCAAGACATTTTCCCACATTTAATGATTTGCAGAAATATTATCTGATCATCAAACTATTCTACAAAAATATTGTGATATTCACTTAAATTATGGCTAGCTACAGCAGGTCACTTTTCAAATGCACATTGAACACACTAGCAAATAATAATGTAATATAATATATATATAATATAATATAATAATAATATTAAATAATAATAAATAATAATAATATTAACTATACAGTGCAATGGTTCAACAAACTCACACTCAGCAACTACATAGTATTATAAAAAAACAAACAAACAAACAAAACAAAACCAATAACTGATAACTGACATTTCTTCCCATTTCCAAGATATTAAAATTGCAAATGATGCGTGCCTATGCAGCTTTAATGTGCTCCAGGAAAAGAGAGAGAACGAGAAATGTCAAGGGAGAGCTCATGCAAACTGAGTCCATAGGACAACACAAAACAACTTCCTTCATGCAAACCCACTGTCTGTCCTCGCTGCACTGTCCCTGGCTGACATTACACAGGGGTGGATCCAACCCCACATTTGACTTGGTAATATGCACCCCCCTCGTGGAAACATAGTTCTGAGCACAAGAGGGGATAATTGTACCCCACCGCTCGGTTTAGTCAAAGATAAAAGGCCTCTATACTGCAGCAGTGCATGACCTCTGTGTTTGTCCCTTGGCTGCAGGTGGGAAATAATGACAAGGACATATCCTATATTACTCATCTCTCCTTAAATAACTCTTCCTTTGCACAAGGGGAATTAAAATATGTTTGTGCAGTACCAGTGAAAAGGACACACTTTTTCATTTATGTTTCTTCTTAACATTGTAGATTCTCACTGAAAGCATCAGAGCTATGAATGAACACATGTGGAACCTAACAAACAAAAAATAAACTCAAAATAACTCAGCACTTGTTATAGATTTACAATATGTAAAACCCTTTGCTTTGATCCCTTTTTGCACTCTTGGTATTTCTTGACCATAACAAGGCACAACTGTGAAGTGAAAACCATTTCAGGAAACTTCATCATGATGCACAGTGAAAGAAGGCCAAGGGTTTACAGAGCTGACAACAAAGCAAAGAGTGGATACTGTAAGCATTTGAATATAAAATATAAACAAATATTAATTCTATATGTCTGTATCATATATTTCATGTCAGCCCTATGTATCTAAAATGTAGAAAGTAGTAAAGATAAAGAAGAAAAAACACTGAATGAGAGCATGTGTCCAAACTGGTATGTATGTAGTATAGTATATAGTACTAGTATGTATGTAGTATAGTATATAGTACTAGTATGGCCACAAACCTATCACTAGCTCTTGCCTCTCTGTGAGATGATTGAAGGTTCTTCTCTGGAGTCTCTCCTTTGGAAGGTTGTTATGTCTCTGTGACAAGAACCACTGTGAATGTATTCCTCTTAAGGAGAAGCCTATATCTATAAAGATATAGGCTTTGTATGTCTTTTAATAAACAGGAAAGGTAAACGTATAATTGTGACTGAATATTACAAACATATAGCAGAAAATATATGTTTGCATGAAACAGTAAAATGTACTCATTATTCTTCCTATGACCAAATGTATGGCAGGACTACTTACTGTGGAACCGCCTTGGAGCCACATTGGCAAACGGAGACCGAAGTGAGGAGGCAGTGGAGGCCTACACCCGTGCCCTGGAGCTGCAGCCAGGCTTCATCCGGTCCCGCTACAACCTGGGCATCAGCTGCATCAATCTGGGAGCACACAGGTGAGCGCTGCGGCCAATTACCCAGTCAGACCAGACATAAAAATAGAATACAATTCCATTAGGTTAATGGTAGGCCTAACTGAGGCATGACAAAGATTCTCACTGCTCACATTAGGCAGCAACCCCATGATCGTTGAAGTGTTAGTTGACAATATGATTAATGGTACATTTAAGATACAGTATTGGTCTGGCTTTTTTTGGTTTTGGCAGTTTTGTGTTTTTTTTACAGAATGGCTGCAATAAAAGTGCATTGTTTGTTTTATTTTCCCAGAGAGGCGGCCAGTAACTTTCTAACTGCCTTAAGCCTTCAGAGGAAGAGTCAGAGTCTGCAGCAATCCCACCAGGTGATGTCAGGGAATATCTGGGCTGCTCTGAGGATAGCTCTGTCTATGATGGACCAGCCCGAACTCTTCCAGGCTGCTAACATCGGGGACCTAGACCTACTCATGAAGGCATTTAACCTAGACATTTAAGATGAGAGAAAACGAGGTGAACATATTTTAACTTTACACCAATAGCCAAAAGTCCAAAGTGCACCCTTCAGAGAAGAGTGGAGCAGTTTCCTGGCCGTGAGTTTTTGCACTTGAGTATTTAATACAGTCAGAATTGTGTGTCAACGACAGGTTCTTCCAAGTGTTTTTGCTGGCTGCATTATGATCAATTTGCACTGCAAATTGCAATTTCCCTGAAGAGCACAAGGACAGGCACAGATTGTATGAGCAATGCCTTAGAGAACACATCAATTAAACCCACTCATCCGGTGGAACAGAAGCAGAGGTGGACAGACAGCCCATTTCTATGGACAAACCCCACTGTTTTTAAGTGGTCGCTGAGTAAAGCCTTTAACAGACTTGATTTTTAAACACTCACGACAGTCTGCGCTTTCAAGAGTGGTTTTAGTCATCAACCACACTGAACCATAACTGGAGCTCTAAATCATGTTTCCAAATTGTTTTATTGTAAACAAACTGCTGCACCTACTGCATTTCCATAAAATTATCATGATATTGTTCTTTTTGCACTTTGCACAAAGATAATTTCACATTCCCAAATGGAAGCGTGGTTTTCAGCCTTACAAAATACATTTGATGAAAAGTTGTTCAGTTTATGTGGCAGCACAAAAAGCCATTGGCGATGCTTTGGGTACTTCAAATCTACTGCCTGTTTATGAACTTTCTAAAAGATTAAATTTGCTTTTTGTGTATATTTTTAAAACTTGATGGCTCTTTGATCCCTTTATAAAGTTGGTTTAGCAGTTAACTTCAAACCAGTTCATAACCAGTAGATGCATACATCCTACACAAGACTACTTATATTAATATTCACAGCTGTGTAAATTGTTGTGCAGTTTTGCAATAGACAACAGCAGGTAGCTGATGTATAGCTGCAAGCCAAGGAAGCAGCTTTCCATCTAGGATAATGTAGTAATTTGTATCTTTGCCACTGGCAATAAGAGTTTGTTCACTTAATTAAATCTGCTAGCCTCAGTCATCAAACATTACAAATACTTATCTACTATTGTAAAATTTTGTTTTCTATAACTACATATTTTTCACTCTGCACTGCAGAAACAAAGTAGCTTTGAGTTTCTGCTGTATGTAAACGGGCAAATCCTCACTCTGCAACAGAGTATGATGGATCATCTCCACTATCACCCTCACCTCAGCTTTGAACAGGTGTGCACTCGCTCTAAGTGAGCAGTGTAACTAGGCTTTCTCTCCAAACCTATGCAAAGGTCATGTTTTCTGTTGCCATCCTGAATGGTCTGTGCTCCTGTCTGCCTCGGCGGTCCAAATGGAAGTGTTTTTTCAGAGCTTTGAAAGAATGCTATCAGGGGAAACCAGAGGCTGGCTCCAGAGCCATTCATCTTCCTAACTGCTCAGCTCTGATGCTGTGCTCTGTATGAAAATGTTTCATTCAGAAACTGCAAGAGCAAATGCAAGTGTGCTTTTTCAAATTAAATAAATGTTTGATTAACACCTTAGACAGGACTTTCAGTTTTTGCTTCAGTTGTGCAAATTGGCAAAACTGTAAAAAAAAAAAAAACAACAAAAAAAAACAACAACTAAAATCCAATAAGATTAATCAGTTAATTCTAATGGTGGGCATGCAGTATTTGTATATCTGTAGATACTTTAGAAAATCAAGCACACCTCTGAATATAAGACAGAGAAAATGTTTGCCACAACTGCATATCCCACAGCAAACCTTTAATTGCTGACCCAGTTGGGAAGATGGCCATATTATGCTGATGATTACTATTACTGAGAACTGTTTTATTATTATTGTTCATTTGTTTAATGTCAACAGTCAACTGGAATGACAACTTGATATCGGCAAGATTTTGTTTTCTTTTGGAGATCAATTGTATTTTTCATTATGCAACAGTGGGTATTTTGTGATTTGGATGTTTTTTATTTTGATTACAATGTTACAGTGAAAAAAACATTTTTAAAGAAACCTTTAAAATGGTGTAATGTAGAACTTTGACACACTGAGACATGGCTGGTAAGGATGATGTTTCTGTAGAAAATACTGCATTACCTTCTCAGGTGAACTGACTTTATGAAACGCATGCTCCGAAAGGAATGAAGCGGACTGCATGATAGATCTATACAGTTATTTTTGAATGCAATTTTGAGTTGTATGCACGCAATACATGGAAGTGCTTTATTTTTGTCCTAACATAAAAGTGACATGCTTTTTAAGGCATATAAACTGCATTACACAATGTTCTTTTATAAATTGGTACTCTCAACTTGCTTGTTGACTTATAAACACAGTATACTGGTTAAATAATATATATTCTGCCTATAAATTGTCAAATTGGGATTATGTTACTTTGAGTCAAATCCAAATCCATATGTATTTTGGTTTTAAAAAATGAAATAAGCTAAAAATGCATTTTCATAGCATGTCTGAGATTTTCCTTTGTCATTCTTTGAACCTGTAAAAGACTTTTACGAAGCATATTTTTAGATCAGTCAGTACATGTGCATCTTGTCTTCACAAAGGCAGTTTGTTCTGGCTTGTCAATGAATTTATGTATAACAATATTTTGGCAAATGATACCCTTTATATATGACCAAATATTTATTGACAACTGACTATATTGCATTATATACTGTATGTAATCACAATGAAAGCATTAGCACCTTTAAATCCACATAATGAAAGTAATCTTTTCAAATAAATTCTTGTTTCTATTATCTGCTCTGGTGTTCAGTGTATATCAAACTTTTTACAACAAACCACTTTATATTGCTTTCCGGGTATCACCAGACCTAAACATGGAGTTTATTAGGTCTAAATTAGGACTAAACATGGTCTTAAAGGAGACTAAACCATGGATAAGGTTGGTCTCAATGAAAATAAAACCAAATAAAACTAATACTTAAACTGCAGAGAGTCCTACGTATCACTATAGGCAGAAAACATCCCCCAGATTGAGAAACACTGGTGTAAATGATGGTCTGAAATTCCAACAAAAGTGTTTTTATTTATCCAAACAGAGTAAGTAAACAGCGCCATAGATTACATATTATGACCCTATTCACAAACACTGACACACCTGGATAAACATGTATGTTACAAAAGTCAACTTAAATAATCCCTTGTAGGTCTTAAAAACTAAAATGGCACAAACTTGTTTTCAAAAAGGCAACAGAGTAAAAACTGATAAAGAACCTTCCTGACATTTAGTCAATTGAAAAGGAGAAAAACTCAAATGGTACAATTGTACAATCAAAATGTCTAAATGCAGGTTTAGTGTACATGCCAACAGTGAAACGCCTGACAAACTTAACAACTGCTGAAGAAAGAGAGTGTAGCTGGTGGGAAAGCACGAAGGAGAAAAACTCAGAATAGAGAAGTAAAAGGTGCTGAGAAGCAAGAACAATTGCACAGTTACCGATCATGACAATACACTGATGACAACAAGACAACAGCTTATACAAATATCCAGTTGTAACAAAAGGATTTTCTTTTTGTTTTTGAGGTGCCAAACAGTAGACATTTGGTTTCTGAGTTAAAATGACTGAATTGGAAGAACAGCTGAAACACAAAACTTGCATAGAGATATGTTAACACCTTCACACTGCATAGGCTCTGAGCTGAAGCCGGTAGTAACTATGACAGATGATGCACAGTGTTTTTCTATTGTAAGAACTCAAACCTAAACCTGCAAAATGTGGATTTGTTATTGACTAAAATGACTGGTAATGTAGAGCACATGGGAAAACATAATATATAGAGTTTGTGAAGAGGTTATATTGTAATAACGTGACAATAGGATAAGATAAGAGGGAGGTTTTAGTTGCAGGGAGCACCTTATTCTGAATACATTCGGCACATCATTGTATTTATCTAGTATAAATAACTGTCTTGCAGTTTTATGTAACTAAAACGTTTAAAAGTGCACTATAATACTGTGCCAACCTGCCTATTGTGCATATTGTCTTGAGATGCATAAAAGAAGGCAACCGTAGAAAGGCTGCAAACTGTTCTATATTAAGATACAGCTGGGTTGTACAAGGTAAGCAAGTTTTTCACTTTAAATGTCGCATGTGTCCAGTTTAAGGAGTAATGAGGTTTCAGAACCACATTCATTCACTTGTTTACAGCCGGTGACTCCAGTCTCCAGTCTATTACGTCAGTACAAAGTGTGTTATTATTTCCAGAAGAAGTGCTTTGACTTTGTGTGAAGGATCTGCTTGTTGTCAGCTGCAGTGGCTGACAAAGGTTTGCATTAAAATATGACTTTACAAAGATTTCTAAATAAATCTTAACTTGCCTGCGTCATAACTAGCTGAAAGTGGGGCAGGTCAGAGCCATTAGTCAGGCAGTTATACTGTATACGCTACAGCGGTATATTTAACAACTATTTATGGACGTCTGATGCTCTCATTCAGACAAAACTTTCATACGTCTGTGCTCCAGTGTCCAACAACACCAATGTGTCTGTACAGGACATTCTTCACACTGTAGCTTCAAATATTAGCCACAAGCAGCATTCTGTTTAACATTGAGGGCTGGTAATAAGTGTTTTAGTTTTAATTTACAAAAAGTACCATAAAAATCTGGGCAGAGTAGCTCAAGGCATGGGTTTTGATATGCATTTGTGTTTCCAGCAGCATTAATTGCACAAGTCCCTCTGTACCTTCACATTTACACATAAAAACTGAAATTTACATTTAAAGCCAACACAAATACACAATAAGCGTTCCCTTTCTGACCACCTTTCTGGTGTTGTTTTCCTGAATGACATCAAGAGGAGCTGGTTGTCTGAAATTTCTTTTGTACATTGCTTCCACTGCTACAGTCGTCTACCAGTCTCCGAGGTGAAGACTGAGGTTCTTTAACTGCTCAACAGTCGCCGGTAAAAGTAGATGTAACCCAAGTCTTTTGGAGGCCTTTCTGACAAACACACTTTGTGGTCATTGTAAATAACCCACCTAAAAGAACAAAAGAATACTGAGTGCACATTGTAAAGAAAGGAGTAGATTAGTTAGTTAGTACGTTACTCACCGTCCTTCTTTTTTGATGTGACAAATATAATGTCCTGACATTGTTGATGCTCCCATGTGGCTGATGAAGGCAAAGAGCTCATAACCTTAAAAACATATAACGTAAAAAATCAATGTCCACAATCCCCATAGTTCTTAATAATTAGGGCTACAACTAGTTGATTTGATTAGTCAGCAAGTCAAATAATTATTTTTATTGTAAATTGAGACTTTTTAAATATATTATGCTTTTCAGTCGTCAGTCACCACATTTCAACGTTTAGATTGATTTTTTTAATAAAAATTCTAATTTGTTCTTTCTTTTTTGACATTTTGAGTCAATACTGCCACTGTTTTTGTCTTAAAACGTCTTTTCTTTTGTGTTTTACAGTCTGAGTCGTTTATTTTCTATAGTCAACTAGTCAGGATTGGTTGATTAATCGGTGTAGCCCTATTAAAAATAAAATTTACACTACAGCTTTTCAAATCTCTATTTTTATGGACTTCAGACCAGTGCACAGTGTTCACTCGTATGTAACCCATTATGTATATAGTAAACTTTAATAAATAAGCAAATCTCATGGGCATTTTAACTTTCAAATGTAGTTATACTGTTGTTTTCTCTTTAAACAACAGCAATAGACAGTAAGAGTAAAATCTTAAACTCACGTCCTGGTCCATCTTTGACCCGAGGGCCTGCTGTGTCTCTGTCTGGGGACAGTGTGGAGTCACTGTGTGAGTTGGCGTTGGAGAAGGCGTTGTCATTGGGCTCCGTGTCGGCCATGTCTGAGAGGGCGTCACTCTCCTCCTCCTCGGGGTGCGTGAATATCCAGTCGAGTGCTCGCTCAAGGTTATTGTTCTGAAAGATAATCAGAAAACATGATTTTCCACTGAGAAAAATGTAACAATAAAGGCATGTGCTTAAGAAATGGAGGAGCACTGTGGTTAAAAGAAGACTCACCATCAGAATTTATTTTAAGAGTCTTTATTATGTTTTGTTTTGGGTAAATATTAGCTACAGATTTTGTTAATTGCAATGCCCAATATTGATCTAAAACAGCTCAAAGATAGAAATGTTTAAAATTGGAGAACTGATAGGAGAACTGATAGAAATGCAACTATAAGCCTAACTGCTTATAGTTGCATTTCATCGTCGCAAGCAGTGGAATTTCATTTACAAACTTTTATTGTTGAAATGTGCCATTTTTTAACCTTACACGAATTACCTAGATTCTGAATATTTTTGAATAATTGTAAGGACAGAGAAATGGGCAGAGATAGAGGAGAGGTAGATTATAGGTGAAAATAATATGGAACCTTTAATGCACTAGGGTGAAAAACACCACTCAAACATGATCATTGTTCATTTCCGAAACAAATTATATCGACCCCATGAAGTAAATCCCAGAAGACACATCACTTAATTTAAACACTCCATTGCTGACATTTAATTAATTAATAAATACATACATAAATAAATAAACAATCAACATCTACATTAAAGGTAACGTGCCAGATTTTCTCTTTTTCTCATACAAAAATAGAGGTGTGATTTGTGGAGACTGGTCTGAATGAAGCTATGGGTCGCTGTCTCTTCATGTCAGGTCAGTGAGGTTGAAAAGTTCCTCCTGCTAATTTCAGTCCAAAAATAAACTGGCCTCGAGACCCCTGTGTGCTTCACGCCTTCTCCCCCCACATGAGAAATATGTGTGTTCATTTTTTTGAGTCTAACAATATCACGGTTGGCAGGGAGATTGGTGATAAACAAGGAAGTCTATTTTGGAGTCTTACTAACAGTCCAGCTGCTATTTATACAGAGGGGCAGGTGGAAAGATGAAACAAGACATGTGAGAAAGTGAAGCCATTTCAAAAACAGCTAGACTAACAGATTAAAAGGCAAGATGTTTACAGCATGTTTACAGACACAGTGTGATGGACTGTAAGGTATCTAAAATATCTCTATTTGTCTTTCCATTTGATTTAGTTCTTGACATCAGCAAAGGTGTCTGTGCACTGTCGAGACTATTTGTAAACAGCGGCTACTTAAGCAGAGATTTTTCATTACTCTCTCTGACACATGGGACCTGTAACATTTGCAAATCTGGAAAGCATTCAAGTAGGCCAGCCAGGTATGGTGTCAGAGGTTTCAGACGTTCACCACGACTTGGCTTTCCAGTTGTGACTAGAAGCAAGCCACCATGAGCCACCACGATCTATTAAATCCAAATCTACCCATAAGTAATCCTGTTAATGGCTTTAATTTATAATATTGTACCATAACATTTGTAGCCAGTCTACTACCCCCTACAAATGTTATGATTAAGATTTGTAACTTTAATTTGATACATGCTCAAGGCTCAGTACTGATTTCAATATTATTAATGATAGCAAAAAATCCTATTTGAGTAGAGTTGAGTAGAGAAAAGAGGTTTTTTTTTTTCTAATAACATCATGTGGTCTAGTACTGATGGATCAAGATCATTCAAGATCAAAGCAATTCAGGAAAGGTCCAGTTTTGTCCAAATGATGTGATTTCTGTATCTGTTTATGAGTTTTTACTATTGATTAGTATCTGGGAATATATCTTTTTTGACAACCCTACACAGTCTGCCTCACACTTATAATATGATTGTTTAAGATTATGCACAAAGGGTAACTGATGAAAAAAGCTGACCGTGTTTTTGAGTGCCCGGATGCTGTGTGCACGAGGGAATCCCATAGATATGAGAATGGAGATGCTCTCTTCTGGAGGAGAGTTGGCCAGCGGCATAGCCCCCATGGGACTGTCACTGGTGGAGGGGCCGGGTTCCATCATGGAGGGCAATGTCAGTGGCTCAGCAAAGTCTACAGAGACCCCACAATGGTTAATTAGTTAAGTAAGCAGTACAAGAATATTTCAGATCACAACAAATATGAAGTAAACATTAAAAAGGCCACAATAAGCCTCATACTGTGTACCTTAACATGCAATATTATCTAAGGGCTTATCAAAACGAAGTAAAAATGTTTTGCTATTTATAGTAAATATCTATCTAGCTATATTATATATGTTCTAGATTTTATTTTGCTTTTTAATAATAAAAACATAATGCAAGGAATAATATTGAAGAGTAATTCTAAATATAAATACAGACTTGTTAATTTTCATATGTGTTAGGAGCAAGCACCAAGAGGGCAATGGCTTGCGACTTCCAGTAAAATGAATACATAATGACAACTGTTTTCTCGATGCCATCAAAACTGAACGCAACCCATTTTGCAGATATGATTTTTTGCATTCTGAAACAGGCAGGGTGCTGTTCTAATTTTCAGTTTAGAGGCACTTTGCCACGAAGCAAGAGGAAAAGTGAGGCAAAAATACCTCAGGGGAACAACTCCACAGTACATGATGTCTAGGGATTTAACCAGGGTGCATAAATATGTATAAATATTTGCAAAATAGTTACATAAGTACAAGGAATACCTCTAGGTTGTCTTAAATCATCAGTCTCACTCTCAAGCCAGTGTGCTCCTGTTGCTAGTACCAAGCAAGAGTAATTGCTGAGTGATACATATAGAAGGATATCTCAATCCATGTATAATATACTATACTATTTATAATCTCTGCACTCTAGGAGGAAGACTTGCTGTCGTTTCCTCAAAGTGGAGAGAAGCCTCATGATGAAATGTTTTGAAGTGCAATTAATTTCTACAGAAAATATAAATATTTAAATTGCTTTATGCAACTGAAACAATATTCATGTTGCAAGATAATTCCTATTCCAAATGTACCATCATGTATCATTTGTTGCTCTCAAATGTTATCGCAATACAAAAAAAAAGAAGTTCCCCACTAGTGCAAAGAAAAGATCCAATCAATCAATCTATAAATAAATATTGAGCCAGCTATGGTTCCAGCTAAGATCTACTAATTAATAAGTGGCTATAGTAATTATTATGACAGGCATAAATGGAGATGCCATATGAGGAAAAATTATATGATAAAAACAAATATGATTAATTAAGCCAAAAGTGAAAAAAACTTGACTATGTCTAGTTTGTTATTGGTGTTGGCGTGTTTGGTTACCGGGCTCTTCCATGTGGGCTATGATCCAGTTAAACGCCATCTCTGGGCCCATGTTACCGGTATAGTAGACAGCCTTTCTGCAGGCCTCCAGAGGAAACCCCATTTCTGCCAGCTGCATTGCTGCAGCTTCATCTATTTCAGGAGCTGAGGATGTGACAAACCCACATCAATAACTGAAATTAAGCCAATTCACCTCTACCAATAATTCCACTTATAACAACTACTAGAGTTTACGGTATCTCTCCCTCCTCGGGCTTCATTAAACAAAGAGGCTGGCACAAGCACGGACCTTGGGGAGCTTATTTTATCGAGGCATGATTTATCACAAAGAGAAATGAGTGCGACTAAAACAAGGTGCACGGAAAAGTAAAGTTTGTTTGGAAGTATCTAGAATTTAGAGAGCAGCTGCAGCACCTGCTCAAGTATATATACACAGTCAGGGGCTTAGCTCGGTCGTCTGTAGCATTAATCACCTCTCCCCTGCACTAAAAATATGTAATTTATGTACAAACTACATATTCAAATACACTATATAACTTCAAAAAGTACTTACAGTCTATGGAACCCATGGAGTTATCTGAAAAAGAAAAAATATGATTATTACTCCCAGAAGACTTTTTTATAGGTGAGTGCTGAGGAAAACAAATTGCTTGTGCCTCGTCACCACCCCGCTGCGACACAAGTGGTCCTCACAGTTTCACACATCAGCAATCACAACTGCACTTCTGTTTACACAGGTCTGATTTTGGAAACTTGTCACCCAGAAACTTACTTAACCCTGAAAAGTGAAGAACAACTTATCGCGCTTATAACCGTAAAGTAGTGAAAATGAACCATACTTTTAAAATCAAGACAATTTACTAAAAACTGTAAAAGAGTCTTTATGATTGATAGTGTCACCTATAATCACAGGCAACCTGTGTAAATAAAATACATGCTCTTGTTGTGATTGTAATGTCATTGCTGTGGATGAACAACCTTCTGGTAAACACTTTTAACTACATCAGACCTAATTAATTGTTTTTCATTTTTGATTTCTTCCTGTATAATAAATAAAATGCTTTGAAATGAATCTATAGTACAACTTTTCCCATTATGGTTCAATTGAAGTAACATATGTTTGCAGCGATAAACTAGGCCTCACTAATCAAGCACTTAATTGCCTCTCATGTACATACTGTATACTGTACAAAGATCGACCCCACTGTGAACAACACATAGTCAGTAATTGTTTAGGCCGGCCTACCCCCGAGATCCTATTCAATATGGCCCCAAGAAGGAAGTGCAGCAGTTTTGAGCCAAATATCATATTAGAAACAATTTCACAGACCATTTAATTCTCACAAAACGCTACACCTGCAGATGAAAACTGCTTTAGAAACACACAACTCTATCACCAAGAACTAGCTTCAGACAATGCAATTTGAAACATTACGTGGCTTTGCTTATGCTGTGACGCACTTTCCCAAATTGTTGATTGAAATGCAAGATCTATAACCATGTCTGGTGCTTGAGGAAGTCATTGACCTTTAAATTTAATTACAGCTCTGTGCTCCTAAATATAAAAGGTCCAAAAATCCCTCCAGTGGTGACCAATTCATTTTTTCCCTTTTTTTATGCATGAATGCAAACTGTAGGCTACTGTACGCGAGTCATGCATGGGACTAGGGAATACAGCGGGATTTACTTTTAGTTGGACAGACAAATTAGTCAATGTTTTATGATGGTGTTTGATGTAATAAATTAGCATCTGAAATCAAATGTACCTCTAGTATCTTCAGGTAGAACAATAGGAGGCATGAGATCAGGAAGCTCCTCCTCTCCGGCCTGGAGCCCTGTGGCCCGCAATCGACTCAAGTCAAGGAAATCAGGAACATCTATGGCCAAATCTGTATGGAAAACCAGCATATTATTTTCATATATTATATATATATTTTTTTTCATCCAAATTCAGGTACTTTTACAGTAGTTAAATTTCATGATTTTGAAGGGCCTCATAACTCACTCAGAAACAAAAAAGCACTGTACATACAGTAATGGGCGTCAGCATGCAAGTAAGTTGTGGGTGAATGTTGCCCTCGTATGGACATTTCTGGTACTACAGAAATACATGCTTGTTATTTTAGGTTGTATGGGGTTCTCTTTCATGCATTTAGATTAGACTGTTATTACTGTACCTAGTTTCTTTGGTACCCAGTCAACACCAAATGTGAATTTCTTAATTTGTAAAACCAAATACTCTGGAAACGAAGCAAACCGAGATGTCCTGCAAGAAAATCAGAAGGAAACAAATATATATCATTACCTGACAAATATCTAGCCAACAGGGATCAAAATAAATAAATGTAAACATGTCCTACTTGACGCCAGCTGACTTGGCCTGTAGCGCTGAGCTCCAGAAGTCTGGGACATTCTCTGGTTCTGTGAAGGCTTGCAAACAGGCTGTGAAGGGGATCCGCGCTCGCACCGGTTCAGGAGGAGGGCGCATATTTTCCTCTGCCTCTTTTCGCTTGGCTTCATACGCTAGCAGTTCCTCTGAAAATGTAAAACATATTAATGATAGTAAATAATAAACAATATTAGATTTGATACAGCTTACGATAACAAATTATATCATAGCGTTTATCCAATGGGAATAAAAGCATATTTTGCACATAACTTTAAACACATTTCGTGTTAGGTTATCACTTTAGGGCACATTGTGTGATTGCTGCAGCCTGGACATCAGCGGTAAACTGAAAATAAACTGTGAATGTCAAACACTGACAACAAATCCTAGACCAGTGTGAGGTGTTCCTGTTCTTTATAGTTCTCAGTCTGGTGCCTAAGGATTTTGGGACCCTGCTGGTCCTCCCTGAGGCGTCCACCTGAGCTCTGCTCCTTTCTGCAGGGCAATCCTACTCCTGTCAGGAGCACTAGCCTGGAGCAGCTGTGGCTCTCAGCCTCATGTGGGCGCAGTTACCTCGGTTTGTGGCAGCTTCAATCGGAGCGGGCAACTGGATGCAGTAATCGACTCTCTGAGTGTAACGAACGCGCCGTGTTTGGCAACATTGAACACGATCTTCAACCAGGAACCTGAAGACGTCACTGGGATTCTCTGAGCCACCACTATTTCTCTGGGAAGTAACAGAAGGAGTTAGACTTTCAGACTTTGGACAGAATAAAGAATAAATAACCAAAATAATAGTAATTTTCAGTTTCAATTCAGAGAAGTTATTAATTTACAATATATACGTTTGCTCCCTCGCTCTTCTGCAAACCGACTTTCTATTCTAAGCAGTGACACAAATACAAAGTGATAAAAGTATCTATGCTGACTGGGTCTGGGTTCAGACATGTTCAGTCTTTGACCGCCTTACTAAATATGTTTAGAACAGCTGCAGAGATGGGCAAGTAACCTGAAGAAAGGGGGCACCATTTAAGATACAGTTTTCCTACAGTGAAAAAGTAAGTCCCGGGAAAATGTAACAATTGGCAGTGGCAGTTGGGGTCAGGACATGTCTGCTGTGGCTGGAGCAGAATAGGAAGCATTATCTGGCCTTCAGTGTAACAGATAGCACTAAGCTAAAAATAACTAAAAAGATAGCACAGATTGGACAGTGCAGGGAGACCCTCTCGAACCCATGTGCCAAATTTAATTCAATACATACTGGATATACCTGACAAAATGGGTTTTTTTTTAGCTTACGTTGAACTATGAACTATGGAATTACAGTTCTACATAAAAGTAACAGATGTGGCTAAGGAAATATTAAGCACAACAAGAAAAACATTCAGATGTACAATCAGATCTAAGTATTGAAAAGCCTTAGAACACACAAATATATGAATTTACAAGGTACTTTATACAGGTATTTTGTTGGGCAGCAATAATTCCTTTGGTTATTATTATTATTATTATTATTATTATTATTATTATTATTATATTATTATTATATATTATTATTATTATTATCATCATTATTATTATTATCTGTTGATATTATTCAAAGATAACTAATCAAATAGTAAAATGAAAGAAAAAGCCCAGTTAAGTTTGTAAAAATGGATATTACAACTATTTGGACCGAAATAAAGCTCAAGATATGTAACCAATGATTTTAAATAGTTGTTGCAGCTTTAATTCTTTTAATGCTTTAATAAACAGCTTCACTGACCTCCACAAAATTGACGAGGTGCAAAAAGAACTCGTGTGCATCTTGTTGTCTGTTGGACGAGAACTCTGGATGACCTCTACTGACCAAGGATTTGAGCATCCGAGGTGAGATGCCTTTCTGTTGTAACTGTAAATAAAAATAATAAGGATCAAAAGTGATGTCTGTAACTGAGTAAAACATGCACACAATAAAAGACATAATTTACATAAAACGCCATCCACAAGCAAAGAGATGACTATGTACACTCATGTAAATCGGCTACAGATAATTCTCAAACTTCATATAAAATAGCATAAGAGGAGGATGTCCTGTTTAAATTAGGATTTGTAATTGGGATACAGTTATTCCCCAGAACAGTGCATGCCAATCCCCTTCACAGCAGCTGTCAATATGTCTCTAAAGCTGACTCCATTATCAGACAACAGGGAAGAGTAAATTGATAGCGCTGCTCTATTAATTATGCTTACAAGACTTTTATGAGAAGGCAAAGTCATAAGTAAATTTTCATTAGAAGACAAAAAGCAAACCAGTCCATCCTAAAAAAGCATTTATAATAGCACTTAAAGCTCAATCTCCAAGCAAGACTCCCACCAAACAATATGTTTGGTTATGACCGCAGTCAGAAGCAGGACATACCCAGTTTAATACCTTGTATTCTTCTTTCATCACCTGTTCAATGAGCTCAGATTTCATTGGTGGTTTGGCGTACTGGCCTGAAAGAAGCCCGTGTCCCAACTTAGCCCTGACAAAGAGAAACGTTCAGATGTCAAGTAGTCGTTCTTGTTTAATAAACAATGTCCCATTCTGTGTATATTACTGATAGTTTTTTGATGAGTTAAAACAGATAGAACAGTGGCCTATGTACAATACATTTGATCAACATCATGTTATTAAACTACTGTCAATACAAAATTACTTCTATTAAGTATTACCTTTTTTAGTTTTATCTGTAATTTGCATGTTTCAAAACCTGTATGTGGATTACAACATAGCCGCATGTAACACTGGAATCACTTACATTTGTGTGGAAAAGTCCTGTGTGGGGTCAAGAGGTGAATAGTCAAATATTCTCTGAAGATTTCCCACATACCTAAAGATCAAAATACAAGCCATAGTCAAACAGAAGTCAGACAGGAACAGTACAGAGGCTGTTATAGAAGGATTAATTTAAGATTAACTTAAACAAGCCATTTATGTTGTAATCAGCTATTAACTACTGTATATTGTTAATGAAAACAACACTCACATTCGCTGAAAGTCTGGGATGCTGAAGAGGACCTGTAGCACTGTACCCACATAGCAGCTATTGCCCAGGTTTTTGATGCCTGTGTAGCCTGGACCATAAACTGCCTTTAACTTCATTCCTGACTCCTGGATCACCTCCCATTCACTCACCCGCGGTCTGGCATTGTTATCTGTGTGATGACCATTTTCTGTCTGTAAGAGCAAATAAGAACAAAAAGGGTCATAAATATGCTATAGTTTTAGTTACATTATAAAGTTAAAATCAAATGAACATACTCTTTGCTGCATTTGGAGCATATCTATCCCAAAATGTGATAAATGTTCTGATATGTGTGGATCCAGGACAGCTTCCTCCTCTTCAAATGAATAGACATCTAACCACAGAAACAAGCAGCCATGAAAAGAAATGATATACTTAATAATACTTGATATACTTAGGTAAAATACCACTAAATTAATACAAAATACAGACTTGTTTTTCTTTTTCTTATTTTTTTGTCAAATTTGAGAAGCAAAGGGTCGCATATTTCAACAACTACTCTCTGACTCTTTATTGATTCTAATTACCTACTAGTATGTTTCATTGTGTCATTTTATTATAGCAGATAATATATTTCTTGAAAGTTTGGTTCAAAAGAGTGTACTATCCTTCTAAAACGGTATTAAATATTACCCTTTATTGCAATACTTTCTATAGTAATATGAAAGTATTTTTAGCGCAATAGGCCTAGATATACCAATATACTTTGAAATACAAATTAGTCACGGTTATTTAAAAAGTACACAGTGATCATACCGGCTCCATCGGGGGTAATAGTGTCAAGTTTGACTGCCAGTGGGTGATTAGTCTGTTTGTAGTGATCCAGAGCATGTCCGTTCCCTCCGCTGCCGTCAAAGAACCACTTTCCACAAAAAATAGCACCATCTGTGAGGTTTAGCCAAAGATTTTCTCTCATCTCACACCTCTGACATTTCCACCCACTATAAGCAAAAACACAGGACAGTGCAAATATGTTTTTTTTGTAATACAAGTGGTATAACAGTAAACAGAGAATATGTACATTTGATTGTACCTTGGTGGGATTTTGACCCCATTGTCCAGCTGTCTGAGGCTTCTGGCATGTCTAGACACTTGGATATCCTCCTCCCAGGACTCAGGCTCCTGTTTCTTGTAAGGTGATGGTGCATTGAGCACTGCATCACATGCAATTGTTACCTACACACACAAAACACAGACATATTTGATTTTAGCTCATGGTGGATTTTAAGTTGACAAATACAGAAATATTAAAAAGGTAATTAAAGATGCACTATATCACTTTTCTGGTGAGGGGTACACTGTTTGCATTAAAGTAGGTCTTACATTTCCTTCATGTATTGCTTACAAATACCTTGACATCATGCATTCTAACTATCAACAGGGTCGCCTCTCCACAGACCTGACCTACAACTTGACTTGGCCTGGTGGCGGAACCTGCTTGTCTCCAAGATCCATTCAATCCATACTGATGAACAATCTAGGCAAAGCCATAGCATCTCCAAGGAGGTGGACCTTTCACCAGAAAAATTACAGAATGCACCATTAAATGCAAAACATTGTTAACTGCTGCCAAAAATACAAAATTAAAAATGCAACAATATCATATTTGTAACATGTCATAGATGGATTCACACAGCACATGCCAAAAACATGCAGGAAGCAGACTATTAAAAAAGGGGTGACCAAACTTTTTCTTCACTACAATACAAAGCACCTATTTTATTGTCATGCAAATAAACACACAAATCCCATTTCACCAACTCACTGACCAGAGCGGGCAACTCCTCAATATTTGGTAAAGGGATTTCGAAGTGGTCTGGGAAAATGACAAGTTTGGCCTCATCTTCATATTCATAGTCCTCCCCGTTAAAATCACGGTTTAGTTCTAAATCTGGGAGAGGAAACACAGAGTCAGATGGAAAAACCCAGCTGATGTTACCCAAGACCTGTTTTTCCTTATTGGTTTGTTATATATTAACTACATATTTAAAGAGTATAATTGAGCTGGTGTTGACCACATGACTTCAAGCGACAGAAATAGAAATCTATCTTAAACTGATTGCAACAGCTCGTTATAGTTGTTGCGACATTTATTTTTTTAAATCTACACACTATTTTTGTATTAAAGAGATGTCTTTAAGTATTACTGTTCGAGTAATAAAAATAAGACGTGCTACAAGACATTTGACAAAAGCTCTATAGTTGAGTAAAGAAATTTTTGGTTGACATTCCCTGCGCATCAATTAGTGAACTAAAAGGGAGCTATGCATTGTACTATTAAGTATTTCTTTGATGAAAGTATACTGACAAGACCACAAGATCACAGAAGTTCACATTTACATTTAACACTACATTTATTTGTAAAATGGCAGATTGAAATCTCAATTCACTCTCAAATCCCAAACTAACTCAACTCCAAGACACATCCTTTCTACTGGGTCCATAAAAATCAGTATCATTTAGAAGTCCTATTACCGGTAAATAATTAGCCAATAATAAATGTTGGTTGACAGCATAATTGACAATTTGGTCTCAGTTATCATGCGATTGATGATTATATCACAATAATTATTCAAGTTGCTGAAAAATGTTATGGATATGAATAATTATAATGTTTACACTATGAATAAGTTCCATTTTAAACTGTTATAAAATTGTACTTTTTTATAAGTGAAAACAGCAATACCCCAGAAGAGATCATCAGGGAGAAGTTTTTTTTTTTTCTGTGCATTCTGGTGATGTAATGACGATTATCTTTGTTGGCAATTATCATTATTATATAAATCGATAAACAATATTCCTGTTTACTGTCCCATACTTAACTGACAAGTAAAAACATTTCCCATTGTATTACAAACATTTATGAACTTGAGCGCACAGAAAGAGCGGCTAGCGCTGACCCCTACCTAAAGTTGTGTAATGACTCATGAAATGTAGATCATAGACTATCTTTGACACAGTGTTATTATTTCCCTTTGTTTCATAGTGACACATAATGTAAGCACTCCGGATCAGAGGGCTTTTATAGAGAAGCACATAGATAAAACATGCATGTCATCATATCAGAGAACATAGAAGAAAGAACTATCGCAGATTTTTTTAAAAAGGACTTGTATTAGTAATTATGAGCGAAAACTCTCCTTAAGAAAAAGAATTAAGTTGAAATACTAGGGAAACAAATGCAAATTGGCGTGTACTAGTTTTAGTATGGCATGTAAAGGCCAACAGACTTGGTACAAGTTGGACAGAGAAACATTAAAGTTCCCTCATCTTTATTTATTTTTAAGGGGACACTGAAATTAGAGCTTCAATGACAATTCAATGAACCAAAATCTTGTACAGCTGATGCCTTCTAAATTATACACATTCTTCAGTTACGCTCGATAAGCCCTATGTGGATATCAAGTTCATATCCTGATTTACAGTATTTAGAATTATATTAGTGTGAGTGTTCTGTTTTTCTTGTTCTCTTGTAGTTATAGGAAAGGCACTGTACAGTATTTACAAGCTGCTTCAGGGGTGTCCCATTTAGAAGATGCACATTCATAACTGTGCTGTAACTAAACTACAGCCACATAAATTAATGAAGACTTTGAACATCAGTCTCATATAAAAGCTGCCCACAGACATAGACACCTGGTGTGCCCACAGCTTGGTGGAAGTGTGTCAGCCTGTCATGTCCCCTGACAGGAGGTGGCAGCTGTGAGACCGGACCACTGACAGAAGGCACCCTCCTTTGCCCCAAACACCAAAGCATAGTCCGGGCGACGCATGTGGCACTTTGATTTAGAACAGTTACCAACCACACATACAAATAAATTGGCTAAATTTAGAGCACAAGGGGTGAAGAGGTCTCGTCATGGGAAATAACTGGCATTTTGGGTAAAGACCAGAACAACTGGTGCGTAACTACTGTTGAGTAAACATTAACAGAAGCCACATAACATACAACTGTATCTAAACCACACTCAACCTACCTAGAAAGACTTTTCCATTTCTTCTTCTAGGAATGGCCCCTCCAGCAGCTCCTGTGGCTTTCTAAGGATAAAAAGGGAAAAGAGTAGAAATAGTTTAAAATCACACATCCGTCCAATTTAAAGAGGATGAATCAAACAGGTGAAAACATTTTTGAAAATAGATGCCATGTCAAGCTGAAGGTCAGATTACAAGACAGTGGGGAAGTCCCTTACATGAGACAGACGTAATGAAACGTTGCTTGCTCTGGCAGACTGTTTACAGTCATGTCAGTGTATATTTATTTCTAACACATATAACTTGTCAGTGATTATTTAACGCATGATACGTAATTTATTTTTTATTGCTCCTTTAAATTATTAGGAAATGTATTTTCTGGTCTAGAGGAAGCCACGCCAACACTGAGAGAAATAAAGAGAATGCTGACACATAGGGGACTGAGGGGACCCTTGGGTAAACGGTGGTGGACACAGGAGACTGCAGAAGTCAGCAGCTGTTTCTGAGCAGATCAAGTCATGGAAATAGCAGCAGAGCTATAGCACTGTTAGGATCAGTCAGAGGGCATGGAAGCAACAGGTTGTTGTTTCCTAAAATTAAGTAATCTACCACATATTGGTCATAACTTCTCTGAATTAATATGAAATGAAGTTTTGTTACACATCTTCTATCTATCTCTCTCAGACACCAAATATAATTCTTTACTTTAAAAATATCACTTAGGAAAAAAGGGTCCCAATTGAAAATGAGACACTGCATCTGAAGGGCCTTTCTAAAACTTCACCTATGGAGGAGACAAAGTTCATACCGTCAGTGGGTCTGTTCAAATAAAGGCTGAATGCAGATATGACTGATTTGGTAAATCAATACCGGCAGGTCCATAATAAAGAAAAGCAAGCATTTAACATATACGGTTGAATAAATTGTGAGGCTTAGAGAGGAGCAATATAGTAAAACATTGCACTTTGTATTTTTCAGTTGCGTCAACTGCTTCTTCTGAAAGTTCGCACTTCAGTGTGATTGGTTAAATCCAGCTGTCACTCACTCTTATGGAGCTTATGGAGGCTAATGAATTGGCCTCCATAAGGATGGGAAAAGTTGTGTATGCATTTGAGCAGACAATTGAATGGAGAATACTGCATCACAATATGACAAAAACAATGTAGATTGTCTTAGATCGTCATATTGCCCAGCCTTAGTGAGGTTTATATATATTAACTACATGCGGACACACAGGGTACTGCGTATGAGTTTAATGACGTTAAGTAAAGAAAGCACTCACTTCTTTGACGTGTCTCTTGAGGTGCATGTACACACTCTGTCCTGTTTTGCGATAATGCCTCTCCACATGTTCTCGTCCAAAGCCCAGGAATGTGTTCATGCACACATAGAGACCGCCCTCAGACTCCTGTCACCAAAACAAACAACAACAATCAACACAAGTCACCATAAGCACCGTGTAGAGCTCTTTCAAGATTGGGTCCACGAGAATGAGGCAAGACAGGAATTTTACAAAACTTTAAATAAATTAATGCAACTCAGTTCACAAATTTGGCCACACATTTTTGATGTATTTTTTCATTTATTGTAGCACTGCTTTTTTTTTTTTTTATTACTTTTTTCTTCACGCCAAATTCAAAACATGGAAAACATCTCACAAGATCATTCAACACATGTGCACAATCGTGGCAAATGTATCTTCTTTTCCATCCCTTCTTAATAGCTATGAACTATTTACTTCAAGAGAACATTGAAAGCAGTGAATTGAGAAAACAGCATCAGTTAGGCCTAAGAAATAAATCCAAATGGGTTGCATTTGTGATTTTAAACAAAAAAGTAGGGCCCTAATTTAAGCAGTCTACCTGTAAAATGTAAGGAGGGGTGTACCTTGTGGAAATTATGAAATCATTTTTCCCCCTTCATTATACACCAACAATGCTTTTAAAAATTAAACTAAATGTCCAAGTAGTATATAGGCCACACAAACTACATGAATCCACGTGATAACTTTTAAGTGGCCCAAAGTGACATATGAGCTTCAACAGTGCAAAGATAAAAATAAGCCAGTCCTCAGGCCGGCATGATGAACTCCAGACAGCTGAGTCACCTTTAAAACAGTTTCTGTGGAGAAATTTGCTTAACATTTAAATGGAGATTTTAAGAAGATGGACAAATAAATAAATCCTCTTATTCTGTCTGGACATAATAATGAAAAGTGACAAATCTACAAGATCACAAACTATTGAGCACTTTAAACTTACTTTTACAATAAGTCTGAATTCATCAAGTTAAGTGTTAAGTCCCATGCACATAGATATTAGAAAAACAGAAGCTTACAGTAAAAGTCACAAACAGCAGCTGTTTATAATGACAGAGCTGATAAAGACTTTGAGCAGGTGTCTATGAACCGGTTAGCCAACAGCCCCTGCTGCTCTGGATAAACAAAAATCACATAAATTATTGTATTTTAGGATTCACAATTTAAAGGACTTAAAACTTCTCTTTTCACTAATTTGTTGCCATGACAACGTTGGATAAAGATCAATTAAGATGCAGACACAAATTAAAACAGATTTTTCTCATCACCAATATCTCCTGAGACAACATGACACTAGGAGCAACACAATACACACAAGGCAAATACTATAATACTACTATAACAATAAGGATATGGATCTAACACCTGGCAAAGTGATGCATAGAAGATTTATTTTTTATTACATTAAGTTGCCTTCAAACTCATGTGGATTAAACATCTAACCATCTCTTTTCTGTGACACAAACTACAGGCGAATTCACGTGTTTTGTTCAACCTGAGCAGCCCAGACTGTCAGGTTAGTTAGTCACCCCGACGCAAGCACACTACACCCCGAAAACAACACGCTCCTGCCCCGCTGCCCCCGCACACACACACACGCGACTTACGGGAGAATCGAAGGAAAAGGCACACTCGCTCTTGAAAACCCTGTCTCCAGTTTTAGGGACCCTGATAGTGGGCATGTAGGGGACAAGAAGCTCTCCTAGATCTGTAGCCATGTTCGCATTCCTGCTTCTCCCACCACAGTGCAGCCAGCCACCGGAGCAGCGCTGACAGAGGAGAGGATGCTATTTTTAAAGCACTTGGTCTCCCTACATTCCTCCAGCCAGGGGGATGTGACGCTAAAAACATAAAAATAAATGACGATGGGGCGGAGAGACAGCAGTGCCACTAGCTGTAATGCTAAGCTAATTTTGATGTTTTGTTTTTTTCCTGTAAAATCATTTGGACCTGCGCATTGCTCGCCTCACCGTAATGACGCGCCCTGAAATATTTGATCACACGGGACACGCCCACTTATGTTTTGGTGCTTGCAGCGTTTTCAAGCTCCTAATTTGAGTTACCATATTTTCAATTAGACAGAAACAAAATACAAATTGCGCATGTATGTATAGTATTTTTTCAGTAACTATAAAGCAAAAATATTCTAATAAACGCTGTCAGGATATGAGCAAGTATTGTTATCTCAGTAAAAAATATGAATGTACTGTAATGAATCAATGCCATTCCTATTCATCTTTAAACTATTACCACAATTGTGCACACAACCAATTACAGGATTATTATTAAGAGTTCTTTTTCTTAATAAAATCCTTTGTCCAGCTGCACTGCACAGCTCTGCCATCAAGTGGACTAAATACGTATTGCAATCCATTTATGCTGGTGGCGACGCTTTGATTTGTTGACTGACGTAAGAATGGGTGTTTTTTGTTCCCTCAAGTGCTTTCAAACTAAATACAAAATGCGCCACATGTGTCAGAGTAGGAGAAATATTCAGCATCCGGCATTGCTCTTTAGCCGCCTGTGTTTTTGATTCAAGAAGGACACAAATGATAAATTAAACACATAGATATTTTATTTAAGCAAGAAGAAAAACTGTACAACAGTGAATATGTTGTGGTTACACACCAGTATCATGTAATCAATTGTCAGGACTGGCTTTGTGGCTATTGTCAATTAGCTCCTTATTTGGTGTTGCCAAATGGAACCATGGGCCATCTCCTTTTTGCCTCATCTGTCGTCGAACTTCTAGCTCCATCAATCTAGAAGAAAAAAAAACAACACAAACATAAGTAAAATGATTGACCAAATCAAGTACTGAGGTAAACATTATTCAATTAAGTCACCGTTGATATACCTGATATCAGCTTTCTCTTTCTCCATCTGAATTGCAGCCATCATCTTCTCATAGTCTTTTGCAGGAGAGTCATACAGTGTCCGGGCAATCCACCTGGTGATGGGGTGCTATGGAGAGACAAAATCATTTTAGATCAGGATACTATCCAGTGAACATTGAAATAGAAATGTATTGGCATCAATATCAGGAGTTGGGGTATCAGAGTACTCTGGATTTGGACATCTGGACATTTAGCATCAACGTAACAATAACATCAACTCAACGTGTCAGGCAACCTCTACATCACCTCAATGTCACTCGGATATCTCACTCAATATTATACACACAAAGGGGCGCAGGAATTATTACTGTAGAGATACAGTCAGTGCAGAGTATTGGTATATTTTAAGTAACCATTTTGAATAGATAATCACAGAGTAGAACAATAGTAATGTAACCTCACCTTGTAGTACTCCCAGTATTCAGGTTCATAACCCTCAGGAATCTCAGCCAGTTCTGCTTCACCTGCACAGAGAAAACACAGGCAGGACATAAATATGAAATGGAGGCATCCAGAAGAAAAATGAAATAAAATAAAAACTTACCAACAAAAACATTCACACATGTGACAAACACAGCCACAGGGATGCCAGTCAACAGGACATAATATTGCTGAAAGTTAAAAACAGGAAATCTGATCAGTAAGCAGATGATTTTCAAACTAAGTATAAAAAAGGTTAGAGCATGTTTCTAGTTATTCGAACTAAACGTTTGGAACTCACCAAAAGACGCAGAAATCTCCTGTCATAAAAGTCGGATGGCTTTACTATAAACATTTTCTTTCCATGACCCCAACGTACAGCCACTGTAAAGATTTAGAAATAAATACTGAGATAATACTGTGCACGAATATCAGTATACCTATGTTGTTCTGTAACATTTTAAAAGGGGTAGACACTGGGCTGGATGAACATAAATAAAGACGCGTTTGATATAACTTGATCAGCTTTGTTGACAGTAGTAAGACAGTATGTTATTAGCACAGTTGTTAGCACTGTGGTTAGCACGCTAACAGACCGCTACAAGGTCATGACGAGACTACCACGTTTGTAATGATAAAAAAAAATACAAACCAACAATCAAAATGTATCCCACCTTTATCTGTTCTTGCGACTGTTCGACTGAGCAAATTAGCGGCATTATTTCCAGATTTCAGAGGGCTCAGTCTGGCTGCAATCGCAGCAGCAGACCTGAGAACACTCATGCCCACCATCTCTGCGGAGGAGCCCAACAACAAGCTCTGTGATTGGACATTATCATTGACACGGAACAAAATGGGAAAGGAAGAAAAGTGTATATATAACTTCTCTAGAATGTTTAATTTTCAGTCAAAGTGTATCAGCTTTTCAAAAGACATAACATTTTTAAATATTTTATTAAATATTGTGTATGAATGATGCATGCTGGGTAATGTGGGAGGGACTCACAGTAAAGATGGCGGCGTCCTCGTCTGCGGGACGAATGTTTAGTCTATGTAGAAATTTTCAAAATGTCTTGAAAGTAGCTTCAGCCACTAAACCACAACAGTCAACTCTGTATTTTAACAAATGCTACGCCGGTCTTTACGGGTAAGCTATTTACACCTCTTTACATCTATTCAGTTTGTAAGATGGACCTCATGTAGCCTGCATTTAAGCTTTGTTTTATATTGCATTAATGTTACTCTCTCATTAGAGGAGTATCTCCCCTGGCTTCTTCATTATCCCTTTCTGCTGGTTCTGATCTGCACTGTCGGACTCTGCACACATCTATCAGGAGGCGAGGACTGGATGAATTCTTTGACGTTCCTGAGAATAGGGGTGAAACTACTGTCAAATCAGGTTCCGTACAATTTTAGCACATACTCAGCAATGGTGTCTGAGACAGCATTTATGTTTACGCTTTTGTTGATTTCTACAGGTGCTCCATGGACTGCTAAACAGCTGAGGACGAAGAGCAATGAAGATTTACACAAACTTTGGTAAGCTTCGCTGAAAAGGTGTTGATGAATTTCACTTTATAATCCGCATATGATATATACATTTTGTCTCAGGTATGTACTCCTTAAAGAAAAGAACATGTTGCTGACACTTGAGCAGGAAGCTAAAAGACAGCGGCTTCAAATGCCAAGTCCAGAGAGAATACGAAAGGTTTGTATTTGATGTAGAAGTTGAAACATTTTTGCGTTTAAGATTTTAATATTTGTTTTTGTGGCAGGTTGAAAGATCCATGATAAGACTGGAGACTGTAGTGAAAGAACGAGAGACTGCAGTGCGGCTGCTACAAACGGGACAAGAGAAGGGTAGACCAGGAGCCTGGAGGAAGAACAAATTTGGATACATCTACTGGTAGAATATATGTTATGTTTGCAGCCTAAAGCAATACGTTACTCAGAATTATGAAAGTCTATGCTGTTTTTCAGGTATCGTTTCAAAGAATATGCTATCCCATGGTACATGAATAGGCGTTATAAGAGGAAGCAGTTTTACACTCCGAAATTTGTTGAGCCCCATATAAGGTAAGAAAGGATATTTTAGTGTTTACTAACTGTTAATTCAAATACTAATCCTATAAGTACTGTTCTTGCAGGTTACGTATAGAAAAGCACATGCGAGAACGAGCTAGGAAGAGAACATTACAGAAAGAAACTCTTGAAAAACTCAAAGAGAAGTTTCCCCAAATGAAGGTGCCTGCATCCTGAAAAGTGTAACCTTTCAAGAAACCCATCTCTACAACTTACACTGTAAATTTTTGAAAGTTGTTTGTTTATAAATCATGCTAAATAATAAAGTTACTTAAAACTAAAATATTATGCATTTGTTTTGCAACATTTTTTTTTTACATGTCCCCATCTGCATTATAAATATAATCAGGCTATTGAATATTGTGACGCCACCTCAAACCTAGCAATAAAGAAGTATAGCCTTTACTAAATAATGTTTTATTAAAATATGCATTGTGGATGGCAACAACTAAATTAAATACATGTATATGAGCAAACACTGGGAAGTATACTTTGACTGTGAACTTCCACAACCACTGGGAAACTATTGTTTAGTTTCATAAAATGTCAAATGAATACATTTGGTTGTGTAGTTTTGTTCAAATGAGAGAATTTTGTAGTCGGGAAAAGTTCACAAGCCTGCAATCTGGCAGGCTCCACTAGATATTTACCATGATGCAATCACATTAACATAGAAAAATTGATCTAAATGTCCTGGATCAGAAAAAACAAAACACGGTGACAAGATGACCATGTGGCATGGTCTAGCTGGAAAAAAAATAATAAATCAAGGGCATTTTCTGTCCACACACTGCTTTCCTCCCTCCTCATACTCTTGCTTGGATATCCACATCTGCTGGAAGGTCCCCTAACACAGGTAAAAGCACATTTCCATGATAAAGTTAGTTTATAGAACACCGAGTTTATATA
The DNA here is from genome assembly GCA_019594935.1 of Periophthalmus modestus. Taxonomy (NCBI): domain Eukaryota; kingdom Metazoa; phylum Chordata; class Actinopteri; order Gobiiformes; family Gobiidae; genus Periophthalmus; species Periophthalmus modestus. The sequence goes on along the minus strand of JAIEZT010000007.1, from coordinate 8,566,487 downwards.
ATTGGCACTGATGCTTCTATAATATCTTACAAGTGATGCCAAAATTGAGCCTCCGATCCAGGCACTGAAACGACGTTCAACTGTAGTGTTATTGGCTATCAGTTTCAGTCTCATGCTCTGCAAAGCATAGCAAGACAAAATTAATCTCAAAGTCAAATACATAAAATTGATGAATAAGACACATTAGAGAATACTTACAGGGGGAGTTTTTTGGGAGAGTTCTCTATTTAGTCTGTCTGTGAAGCCTTGGATTAGAGTGTTACCTCCTGTCACAACAACACTGCCATACAAACCCTAAAACACAGCATTCAATATATAAAACCTTTATTATACAAAAAGCAATGGAGTGGAATGCAGATGAATGCTGTATTTAACCTTACCGGCCGAATGTCGATATCGCACATTCCTACACTGGTTGTTACAACATGACCAACACCTAACATTGTATTTCCGGACAATCCCTAAAATTTTAAAGATTTGAAGATTTGAGTAAAAAAATACAAGTTTAAAAACAATGAAAATTAGCACAAACCTTTGCATTTGAAGGGTCAAAAAGCCCTTCAGGAATCTTTAGTCTCTCGGCTCCAAAGTCACAGTTATAGCCATTTGGAAGCTCATAGTGCACAGTTGGCATTTGGGCAGCAACTCTAAAGGAAAAGACAGGGAATTAGTTACAAAGATTTACACTAGGATAGCAACTAATCTATTATTTTTTGCTAATAGATAAATCCTTCAAGCAATTAGTTGATTTATAAAAGACCCATGAAAGAGATTTTTAGTAAATTTGACCCAATTAAAGCTGAACTGATGTAGCTTTAGGACATCCTGACAATATGGTTTTTCAACAAGTTTCCTGTGTTATTTTGATGCAATTACTGCTATGTCTGAGTCATAAACCTTTTCTCACAAAACGGGGCATGTTTTGGAGTCTGTATACAAGATAGTGATTATTCGGTTACTAAATTAGTTGACAAATATATATCAAAGGATTAATTAGTTGCAATCAATTGATTAATTGACTTGTTTCAGCCCTACTTATACAAAAATAATGGTAGTTTATTTTTATTACCTTGTGGTCTTATACTAGTTCTGATGTAGAGCAAGAGCATTCTAAAACTATTGAGGATAGGTCAAACTTTGTCCTATTTTGTGAACCCCCCCCCTCAGTATTTGTTGATATAAATTGTTGATACTATAATGCATGATTTGCTTACTGCTCATCATATGGGGAATCTGAAACTTGTAGCACAGAAGCCTGGAAGTCTTGAATGACGCACTGTAAATAATAGAGAGGAATAATTGTTAGCCCATTTCAACCCACCGGTCACAACTGTAACCTCCAGGACTTTTGAAGCTCTAAATTTCTGTTTATATTTTAAAAGTATTTTCTGAAAGAATAAAGGGTTAGGATATCACATGTTTACTGTAATTTGTCACATGAGATGCTTATGTGAAAGAAGATGACAGCCAGAATTCTAATAATAAAATCATACTAAAGTTATTTAAATTTAATCCAGGAATATGATTTCTTGTAGGCATCATCTTAAGGGTCTTTAGTAATGATAAATGCATTTGCGATTACTCTACTTTATTTTGGTCTGAGTGTAGGATGGAAAACATATTGGTGATCACAGTTGTGATCGGTGGGATAGAACATTGCACCGTAGTGTAGCGCAGTATGTACAGGAACTCACATATTTCTTTACATATAATACATGTGGTATGGCTGTCTCAACTTTTGAATTGGTTTATATCTGCCCTAAGGGAAATTAATAATATGTTGGACGAAGGTGATGGCCCAGGCAAGACCTGGAACAAAGTAATTTTCCCTAAAAACAAGGCTGTTCCTACATAATGACCTGGTAGAGACAGGTGAGGACAATGATAATGTCAGCCACTAGCCCCACCCATTCTCCATTACCCTCAGTTATTGGAAAGTTAAGGTTATAGGGACACGTCTGAAGAACATCCAAGATCATGTAGCTGCATAAGAGACACGTTTGAGGAACATCCAAACTCCACTAGAACCTAGAGAGAAATCTGAAGAATATCCAAGATTCTCAACCTGGACAATGGACATGTCTGAAGAACATCCAGTGTCCTCTAGTTGCAACAGAAGCAATTTTAAGGAACACCCAAGATCCTCTACCTGCTATTGGGACAAGTTTGAAGAACATCCAAGGTTCACTAGCTGCATTAGGGATAGGTCTGCATTAGGGACAGGGACAAAGTCCTCTAGAACCTATAGAGAGAAATCTGAAGAACATTTAGGGTCCTTTAGAACAAGTCCAAAGACTATCCAAGGTTCTCTGGCTGCTTTAGAAACAACTCTGAGGAACATCCAAGATCCTTTACATGCTCTTGGGACATATCTGAAAAACATTCAAGCTGCTCTACCTACAATAGAAACAAGTCTGAAGAACATCCAAGGTTCTCTATAATCTAAAGAGAGAAATCTGAAGAACATCTAGGGTCATTTAGCTACTACTGGGACAAGTTTCAAGAACATCCAAGGTTCTCTCAGAAGTGATTACACCCTGCCTGACCCTTATATGAATGAGAACAGCATCTTTCTAATTTTGAGTAATTGTACTGTATTATATGTATATACTTTTTTTTTACATTTAATAGATCAAAAATCTGTTATAGTACCTTTAATTCACAATGTACGGTATTTAAGTCACCTGTCACAATTGTGACCAACCATAAAACTCACTTTTTCATCTACTTTTTGTCAATTTTCATAGAAAATAATTGATCATGCACTACAAATGTAATGGGAATTTCATAATTCCATATTTGGGAAAAATTTGGGCATTAGCCCTATAGCGTCAGATGCTATCGCCGCCAATAGACTCACAGTTGCAGACTTTCCATTACCGTAACTCTGCAACCAATTGTGCTATCATGTAAATTCAAACAGCATCTCAAAGCAGAGGCATGGGGCTCTTTAAGGACTGAGCACATTACAGACCGTTATAGCTCTCCTAGACTTTTTTTGCCATAAAAATTATGTTAAAGGAAGTATCAGCCTGTACTTTTGCCTTTTTCACACAACTACTATATTTTACATATCCATCCTTATTTTTCCTTTGATGCATCAAATAACTGACTGCGAGAATCCAGGTGGCCCCTGCGCTCTGACTGGTCATCTTCGAGGGACAACGTAAGCACATAACCGTAATTACTGTAACATATTTAAACCGCGGGTCTATCGGCAGCAATAGCATCCAACGATATAGGGTTAATTAGTTAATTTCAAACACAACTGCAATACAAGTGGATTATCTAATGAAAGGTTTCTACTTACATTGCACATGTAGTTGTGCCATGAACGACTGACTTGAGGTAGCTTCTCCTTCTTCTTCCAGTTGGCTGGGGCCCCTTCCCGAACAGCTTCCTATGATCAATGAAAAAGCAAACGGTTACAAATTTTATCCAAATTCTAAAGTGTAAATATCTATCTATATAAATAATGAGAATCTAGGAGATGAACCAAGTCACACCTTGGTTGAAATCATGTAAGGAGGAATTATTTCAACATTTAATTCCTGAAATAGCTCTCGACACTGCATGCTCATAAAGTCTCCAGCAAGGGGTGATTTTACAATTCCTGTAAGAGAAAGCAAAGTGTTTAAACAGATATTTCAATTATATATGCAAGCTTTCTTGATTGCTGTTAATGTATTTACCTTGTTGTAATACATAGCCATCATGTACTGGTATTGCTGTGGTGTGTGTGGCTCCACTGTCTAAAACCAAGCCTGTTGATCGACCATTTGCAAAGCTGTTTTGATGAGTATAGGAAAGGTTACACAGATATTGAGAAAAATTAAATGCATCTATCTATCTATATGAAATATCAACAGAAAATAACAAAATTATGAAAGTCTACCTAAAAATAAACAAAGGCATTTAATCAATGTTTTATGTAAAGGATACGCAGACAAAACCGCAGATTTGCAGAGAAAAAAGGCAGGAATGTTATAATGCTCAAACATCAGCTCTGTTAGTTTTTCTCTCTTGGCTCGTGTGTTCCACTAGGGGAAAAAGTGCAATCAAAATTACATTATTCATAAAATGTTAAAGCTGCAAGAGTTTCTATTAAACACTGAACACATTACTCACTGATGCCTCCGACATGAGCACTGGGTGCATGCTTGGTTCAGACTTGAAGTGCATTTTGTAGGTATGATCCAGGATAGCCTGAAAGCTGTCCCAGTCTTCAACTGGATACAAAAGAGGCAAAACAATTATGTAAAAAAATGACCATCTCACTATGACTTCATTCATGGTTATTCTGAAATGGATAAAAAGTTGTTAATGTAAAAAGTTTTAAATGTATTTAAAATAATACAGTATGATAGTAATGGTTATATTACAACTGAAAAGTTGAACAATTTTTATTTAAAATGTGCTGCTAATGAATTAAAATCGATTTGTTCATGGTATCTAGGTCTACGTTTGACATGCATAAATAATGAGCAGATTTTATCAGAGTTGGGTCAGATGCTGAGAGAAAATAGAGCAATAATAAGCTATTTTAAAATAATAATTTGAAAGGGGCACTTCTGTTTCAGGTCTGGCCTCTTAGGATCTCTGTGCTCCAATTGTGTTACTCCACTTCAATTAGGGATGGTGTAATACTTTTCTCAAAATAGCATTCCTAGCAGCCTCAACCAGACCAGTCCTGAGGAGACGTATTAAATAGGTCAGCTACTTTAGAGTGTTATGAATGCTTAAGCCACACACTCAGCCTTAAAATCATCAAGCCCAACTTTAATCTTTTATCTTACACATTTTCTGGTTGTTGAATTTAAAGTGATAAAACATACTCATTCCATTCTTTAACGGCGACATGACCTCCATATTCTCCCTGGGTACCCGCAGTTGGTTTGTGTCAATGTAGTAAGTGGTGCCACTCTGCTTCCCCTTGTCACCATCAGTCTCCATTGGTGTGCTGCCATCCTCCCTGTCGAGTGTCACCCCAATCACGGTGGGGAAATCCGCCTGTGGCATGTCAAAAAATAAGTCAATAATATTCAAAACAACATCACTTAGGCAACTTAATTTATCTTGGCACTATCCAGCAATATTGTTCTTTTTTATGACATCCAATTAAAAGGTAATCTCAAAAAGTACTTTACCTTGGGACAGTCTTCTCCTGCATACCCAGCTCGAACAGAATATGAACCAATATCGAACACCAAAGCTCCTACTTCATCTACAGAAATCAGAAAAGTGTGGACATTTAATTATCTTCATATCAACACCCAAAATGAAATGAAAGAAAACCAATACCTCTGATAACTGGCTGGCAATAAAATCCAGACTTGTAAACAATGCTAGTATTTAGTTCAGGGGAGTGATAAGAGCAGTAATTTAAACAAACAGTATCAAATCTGTGCTTTATCATTTTTGTTTTCATACATTGCAGTTTGAATTTATCCTCAAATAAATCGTTTCTAAAATACAAACGCTTCTAGGCACAACAATAGCGGTGCGTAAATCGGTTCATTCATTCTCGTGTTATTGTGCAAACGAAACAAGTGCAAACGATGGATAAGGACATAATATAATATATAACATAATATATGGACATTTTATGAAAAGGGTCAAAAATAAGAGCCTGGTCGGTGACTGCAGTACAGTTAAAGTAACGGGATTTAAGTGCATTTACAGTCTTTTTATTGACGCTTGTAGCTAACTGCCATGTTAGCCGCTAATGCTAAAGAAGCAGCGTGGCCAGTTACAGGGTGATTTTAACCAATTTTACTCACCACCGCCGTATACGCCACCACTCATCCTCCTGTTTTATCAGAGTAGTATCTTCTTAAAGGCGTTGAAGAAACAAAATGATAGTCACGAGCAAATCACAACAAAGGATCTTGTTAGCATTGATATTTGGACAAAGCAGGCGCCACCGTGCGTCTGGAGAGGCGTCCAATCAGAGCGCAGCAGCACAGACTCACTTCCGCTTCACCCGTGACGCGCCTACTCCTTTTCCTGATCCAAGTGGACGTGGCCTGTGGACTTCATATCAACGTAAGTGGTGTTTGACATTTAATTTGGTTCTATAAACTATGTAAATATTGACTCTAGCTGGTTTTGCGTCGATGCATATGGCACAATAATGTATGAACTTCAGCACAACTAAAGTACACACGTTTAAACTGAAGGACCTTGAAACGAAGACTTAAGACGAGTCGCAGCCATCGATTCACAGTTGTAATGCCTGTGTTTGCACTGCAAGAGTGTTAGACTGGAGAGAATTCCTGTTCTTTCGAATAGAGTTCAGACACGCACACACGCATCTTAAACGCAATACTAAAATGTTTTCATTATGAGAGTCGACTGATAAATGTTCTAAGCAGAGTTTGCTTTAGGTATGGACATCTGCCAACTGAGCAGCCTCGTGGTTTTTGCCATGGATTGCGCAGGCGCAAAGTAGGGACAATGTTGAGCAAGTTTTTGAATTGGCTTGAAGATCAATTTTCTTCACTGCATTCACTGCGCTGGAGGGTTATTCATTTTCCAGTGTGTAATATTCCTTTTGTGAAATTAATTTTTAACTGTGTTTGTCCCCAGCACCCATGCAGCGCTGCCTCACTCTGACTATTGCCCGTCACAGCAGGCTTCTTCTCAGAAACAAATTTGCATCTGTCCACTACAAGCAGTCAGCAGCTATGTCAGGACTTCTAATAAATCAGCAGAAATACTCCTGGCTCAAGGAGCTAGGCCTGTCAGAGGACAACCCCGGAGTGTACAATGGAAGCTGGGGTGGCAGTGGAGAAGTCATAACATCATATTGTCCTGCCAACAATGAACCAATCGCAAGAGTCACCCAGGCTACGATGGCAGAGTATGAAGAAACTGTTCAGAAGACCAGAGAGGCTTGGAAGATCTGGGCAGACATTCCAGCACCAAAAAGAGGGGAAATTGTAAGGCAGATTGGTGATGCTTTAAGAAAAAAGATCAATGTTCTTGGCAGTCTTGTGTCACTAGAAATGGGCAAGATCTATGTTGAAGGTGTGGGTGAGGTTCAAGAATATGTGGATGTCTGTGATTATGCTGTAGGCTTATCTAGAATGATTGGTGGTCCCATTCTGCCTTCAGAAAGACCAGGACATGCCTTAATTGAACAGTGGAACCCCGTAGGTCTTGTAGGCATCATCACTGCCTTCAACTTTCCTGTCGCTGTTTATGGATGGAACAATGCCATCGCACTGACCTGCGGTAATGTCTGCCTCTGGAAAGGAGCCCCCACCACACCCCTCACAAGTGTGGCAGTTACCAAAATTGTGGCTGAAGTTTTGGAGAAAAACAATCTTCCAGGTGCCATCTGCTCCATGACCTGTGGAGGCGCTGATATTGGCACAGCGATGGCCAAGGATGAGCGTGTGGATCTGCTGTCCTTCACAGGCAGCACGCATGTGGGCAAACTTGTGGCTATGATGGTGCAGGAACGATTCGGCCGCAAACTTCTGGAGCTGGGTGGGAACAATGCCATTATTGTGTTTGAAGATGCAGATCTGAATCTTGTGGTCCCCTCTGCTGTGTTCGCCTCTGTAGGAACAGCAGGCCAGCGCTGCACCACAACCAGAAGATTAATGCTGCATGAAAGTCTCCATGACACTGTGGTGGAAAGAGTTGTCAAAGCCTACAAACAAGTCCGCATTGGAGATCCCTGGGACCCCAGCACTCTCTATGGGCCTCTGCATACCAAACAAGCTGTAGACCAGTATCTGGCAGCTATTGAGCAGGCCAAACAACAAGGAGGCACTGTGGTTTGTGGAGGAAAGGTGATGGACCGCCCTGGTAACTACGTTGAGCCTACTATCATAACAGGGCTGGCTCACGATGCTCCTATTGTCCACACAGAAACCTTTGTTCCCATTCTCTATGTTCTGAAGTTTAACACTGAAGAGGAGGCTTTTGCCTGGAACAATGAGGTCAAACAAGGTCTTTCCAGCAGCATCTTCACCAAAGACATGGGTCGCGTTTTCCGCTGGCTGGGGCCCAAAGGATCTGACTGCGGCATTGTGAATGTCAACATTCCTACCAGTGGAGCAGAGATTGGAGGAGCCTTCGGTGGGGAGAAACACACAGGAGGGGGAAGAGAGTCAGGCAGTGACTCTTGGAAGCAGTACATGAGACGTTCAACATGCACAATAAACTACAGCAAGGATCTTCCTCTTGCCCAAGGAATCAAGTTTGAGTAAATGGCGTAAACATCCTCAATCAAATGGACACACAATATTTAACACCCGCAGCCATGGTGTCTCAAAAATGTTTACCATCTGGTGGAAATGTATACAAAAAAAAGGGTCAAGTTAAACCAAAAGAGCACTTCTGGTGTTGATTACTCTCAAATTAAGCACTTCTGAAAAAGGTAAACCAGACTGTTGCAATTTTTAAAGATAGTGGAAAAAATAGTACATTTAATATATAATCAATGGCATTATTATTTCTTTGGATACACCCTGGGGTGCTTCACTACACCTCCTTTTGAGAATTGACGGTTTGTGACTTGCGGTTCAAGATTTTTTAAAAGGTCAAAGCGTTCTTGTGTTTCAAAACAATATTTAGAAATAAATAGTAACTAAATAACTTTATTTTTCTAAACAATAATTTCAGTAGACATTATGTAATGAATGTACTGAAGAACAATTCAAACTGCAGTGTTGCTTCAGCTGTGAAATTTGTTCAATAAAAATTCATGTTTACATGCACATGGGTAGCATTTTCTTCAAATGATAAATCACAAACAATACCATAAAAACATAGTAGTCATAGTGTGCATTCAAGGCTGTAGGTAGTGGTTGACAAGTCTGTAAAATAGTAGCTAAATACACACTATCCCTTTAACAGAGATGCTACACGTGTCCATAAGCTCACCCTCCCCTTCTGCTGCTCATACTCCAGCTCTGTCTCTTTTTAGTGATCCTCCTCCCAACAGCATCTCCACTCAAGCAGAGAGCCAATACCACAGGCTACTACACCACCCATAATTCATGCCATTCAGCCATTCAGGACATAACCAGGGACATTTTACTTCCTCTGCCAATCATCAGCACTGGAATCAGGTACTTTGTCTTAGTAATATTTTGTTATTTTGTGTGTGTTTTGTGTAGTGACGCAAAGTAAATCTTAAAAACCAGTGAAAATGCAATAGGAGGGGTAGCAGTATTACAGTTATTAATTCTTTGTAGTAGCCTAATAAAAATACATTTTTTCTCCCCTAGTTACAGCATGGTCATTTATGTTTAAGGTAGTTGTAACATGCCTGAATTAGAAAAGCTTGTGTTTTCTAATTCAGGCATGTTACAAAGTCATTAAACACATCCTTATTGATTGCTAATTGTTTAAATTAATGTTATTCCATTAATTTACAGTTATGCAGGTTACTATACAGTTTTCATCACCAAACTTGACTTACACTGTGGTTCAGTAGTTGACAGTGTGACTCTCAACACTACATGAAAAGCATTATCACTGAAACAAGTAGAGCTCTTCATAGAAATGCCACCCTGAGAGTCTGCGATCCAACAATAGCACAAAGATTAGGCTACTGCCCGGGGAAAGGATGGCCACTGTCAGGGCATAAATGTAATTGAACAGCAGGATTCTTAGTATGTTCTCAGTTTGAACAGAATGCAAATTATTTTACTCATTTGGAATTTCTTTTACTTTTAACCCTAAAATACAATTTGATAACACAGTTAATCTTGGCCACTGGAAATACTGTACATAAGTCATGCAATAAAATAAGATTTATCAAACGATCAACATGACCCTTGTCCAGTACAGTTTTACTACATAGACCTATGTATTTATAGCAGCAAGTCAGACACAAAGGTTAGAAAAGCCAAATGGAGTAAGTGGTCTGTGTGTCTATTCAAAATGTGTATCCCCATTTGGCTAGTTGATGTACTCTATTCCCTGAAAATAAAAATGTGAGGTTATTCATGTCCCCTTGGCAATTTAAATCAGACTGCATCTTTACTCTGTACTGTACATAAGAAAAATTTGACAAGAGTGATAGTAGTGACGAGCCTCCCTCTGCACTCTCCAAAAGGGCCCTCTTTCAATAATCCATTATGCACTGCAGCTCTGGCTCTCCCTGGTATTTCTCCTACCTTCTTGACGTCAGTTGCCATTTGTGAGGGTTGCCCAGGCAACGGCCAGCCTCCCTGGGAGATGTCTGGTGGATAAGACGGCCCTGATAAAGCCTTTTAAGGTTGTACTGTTGCTACAACTTTAATTGTCTTTGATACAGTCAAAGTATCAAATGTAGGTTATCAGGATGTGTCTTTGTATCTGAACACAAGATGTGACTGAACAGAGAAATATGCAGGCTAATTTAAAAAGACTCAAAATTACATCCATCCATCTTGATAGGCCTATATGATAAGATCACAGACTGATTTTAGCAGTACTTTTGTTCAGACACCTGCTGCAAGAACTATGTAACTGTAAATAATGTTACTATTTAAACATGGCCATACAGTATCAGCAAAGTGTTAATGAAGTCTACTGGCCTAATCATTTGCCTGTTCATTGATTAAAACAAAAAGTTAATCTCTCTGGATGTCTCTAAATTTAAGCCTAGACATACATAAAAAATTCAAAGAACCCAGATTAAAAAAAAAAAAGTTCACCAATAAAACTAAACATAGAAAATACTGAACTAAATCGCTGTTAGAATACTAACGTTGTAACACACGTTATCCATGTCTGCTACCTTCACCTGTTTTACATCCATGCAAATATTTCCTCTATTTGGCAACATTGTACATGATACCTTTCAGGGCTCCAGTGAGCTATTTATAGTCACAAACATGTGTGCCTTTGGTTTTTTCAGACATCAGGCTATTGATGGGCTATTTTTACAGTGACAATTTGCTCCCTCCCTCTCCTTTTGGTTGCCAGGCAATGAGCAGAGGGACCTGATTGGCCGGGAATGTGCTTTTGGCCACTCTGACTCTGATTCTCAGAAGCCTAATGAATTCAAGACTCTTTATGGAGTAAAACAGCTAGGCATAGTTGATATTTTGTGAAATAAAATAAAACTTGAATTATATATATGCTGCTTGTTTCCTAAAATGACACACCTTAGGGTGTGAATTCAATTAGACTTAATCTGACCCCATGCCTCCCCGAAAGGAAACCAGGCCCGGGTAACTTTCATCTTGCCACCATTGATTGTGGCTCGTGCAGCGATATGGAAAAGCCTATCCCACTGCTCCCTTTCATTGGCCACATTAAATATTCATCCTGTCCTAATGGGGAGAGATCCCTTTCAATGGGCCCACTGCAGGCCCACTGAGGAGCGAGTCTCTGCACAGCTGTCCTCTCTGCTATGTCAGGTTTTGTGGCCATTTAAAATTAATGTCACACATTTTAAAGTTATTTTTAAATGCTTGATTTTGAAAATGTAGACTGCAGGATTTCTATAAAATTTACTTCAGTTTACTTTTCACATAAGAGCTATTTGTAGTTCAAAATAATACTGACATATTACAAATTAAAAAGATTGACCAGCCCTGTGTATTCTGTGATTTGTGATGCTTTTTTGTTTGCCAGTGCTTCACAGATATTTACAGCACATAAAATGTAAAAAAAAAAAAAAAAAGTGTTTGAGTTTTTGTAATAAGGAATCACCAGCAGTACTATGGGCTTCCTGTGTCCTATTCGGTTCCTTTTTGTTGAGGGGGCTGAGAGTCAATACCATTCTGCGCGCTGGGTTACTTAACCAATTCAAAACTATTTTAAAATGGACGGATTGACATTACACCGCAGACGTGTAAAGGCACAACCATATAGATAATTACAGATATTTTTCTTGCTTGAAAGTGTGTGAAATAGATGATTAAAAACTGAAAAACACCCTCGTACCCAGCCGTGCGCACCCCTCAGTGTAGGCTGTTGCCATGTTCCCACTTTCATGGGTGTGGTGATTAGCTTGCTTGAAGGAAAAAATAGTGAAATCCAACCGGGCTAGTCTCGTTCAGGATCATTAAAACTGCCATAGTTGCCTCGAGATTAACTGTAGTTTATTTACGGTTTTGTTCACAGTTAGTGCCATGGTTGTGGTGTGAAAACGGAGCAGTGAGGCACGGATTGGAGGCGCGGACAGAGCCGAAAGCCTGATTCAGGTAAAGAGGCGCAGATATCTTGATATTTGTGTCATTTAGCTGTTTCCTGTTGCATTTGTCTGGTCTTATGTTGAGTTCCAGACTGTAAGCTGCAGTGTAACATGTGTTTTCATCATGACATGTTGAATCGCACACTTTTTGACGCTAAAACAGTTGCCCCATTTGTGTTTTGTCACGTTAGCCCAGCTGCTGAAATAACCCATATCAAAACGCGGCCTTTCGGACTGTGAAACGACGCAGGAAACTCACAATCACATCTGCTCATTTCACAGCTGAAGTTTCTGGGTTTTGTTTGCACGACTCTCTGCGCTTTGTGTTCCTTGGGGGATTAAATATTCACTAATGACCTGTAATTTTTGAGCTATGTTTTGCACAGTTTACTTTGTTTGGTGTTATAAACGTGTGCAGACGTGAGGAGTTGTTGGCTGCATCCTTAATAAGTGTGCATAATGTGTGCCAATGTACTTCATTCACTGACAATGCTAAATCAAAGCATACCATAAGAGCTTTTTATCTGAATAGTGGATCCATGCATTGTTTAGGACTATGCTGTATTCAGTATCTAAGTTGGCATGGTCTTTCCAAACTACGGCCCAGGGGCCAAATGCGGCCCTCAAACCAATTTTTGTTGGCCCTCATGCCTCCTTCTAAACTGGCCCAATTGATCAGGAAGTATTTTTACTACAAATTGAAGCAACTCTACCTCTATAACCTGAATAACATCACATTGCATTGTGACACAGACCTAAAAATAATCTTCCAAGTCTTATTAAAGGCATAATGTCTCTGTCAAACCTGTGTTAAATGCACCATTTGACTCCCTGTATCGACACTGGTTTGTGGCCCTCTGCTTCAAATATGTTTCAGTATGCGGCCCTCGGTGAAAAAAGTTTGGACACCCCTGGTCTAGTGTCTGCTTTTGTCTAAGCCACCACTTGAATCCCATTGTTTTTGTTTTGTTTAGTGTTTGAGATTCTCTTTAGTAACTTGTAAGGGTTTACAAAATCAATGATGCAATTGGGTAGCTTTGCCTTACTGGAAACTACCAGGTATTTCCTCCATTCTACAGATATTTGCAATAGTTAACAGGTCAGGCTTCAACAGGTTCACACGCGGTAGAGCAACTTGCCCATTTAGCTATGTGTTAACTTCACATACACTTTTATTAAAATTGCGTTAACTCTGTTGTAGAAATAAAAGTGCTTGAGAAATAATTATTTAGTTCACTGCATCCTATTAATTCCTAGCCCAGGAGCAGATTGTATATTTGTTGCTTCTGACCCTTATTGCAGAGTCTGCCTGCAACTCTTTAATGGCATATTGGATAGATAAAATAGTAGGCCTATAAAAACATGATCAGTTTACTATTTATTTGATCCGGACAGTATACGTTAATCATCATTACTGTAAATGTACCAGAATTGGCCAAAAGACAAGTTTTCATTGTCCCTGGACAGATGTTAACATTGTCTACATAAAAACAATACGGTTAGACAATATAATACCACAGTGAGAGCAGGACAATAATAACACTGTACATTAGCAGTACCACACACATACATAAAAGGTAAAATTGTCTAACATTTAAAGAACTAGATTAAAAACATTCAGACAGACAATGACAAGACAAAGAGTAGCAGTAAGGTGAAGATGAGGTGGATTCAGTGTGTTAATGTTGACAGGCCCGATTTGCTGTGAACCATGTTTTGAGATGTTTTTTTGAAAAACTGGTTAGAGACCAGCTCTAATCTTTCTAGGCACTGTGTTCCGCTCTTGGGACACTCGGACAGAAAATGTTCTCTTAGCCTTTTATATATTAGACAGAAATTTGAGTATTTGATGACATTTGACGACTAACTTCATTCAGGGGCTGGGTTTTTCATGATAAGCTCCTTGTAAATTTGCCTAATTTATTTACAGATTTGGTAGGTTTACAAACTATAAAATAACCTCCATTAGTTCTTTGACACTATACCAATTAAAGCCCATAATCAAATAACTTCTACTGACTAGTGTATGCAGTATGAAGCTGAACAGGTTTTAGTGGTGAGTTATAGTTAAATTATTTTAAAAGCAGCTGAGGTGCCACAGAGTTAAGCAGTGATTCTGACCCTGACAGAAACAAGCAAATCGCTGTGCAAGTTCACATGTTTTGATTGCTATTGTTGGAGACCTCCTCTGAGGGGTCAGAAAGCCATAGTGATGCTTCTTGTCAAATGAAAAATTCAGGTCACTCAAAACAATATTTCCTGTTTCATTACATTAGTGAATTTATGTGGCTCTTTTATATAGTCAGTGTTCACTGATTTGTTTTTGTTTTTTTCATTTATAAATGTCAAAAACTATTTACTAAAGGACACTTTGCCAACCACTTGCCATTCCTCATTAATGTCAGTGCTGTCAATAAAAACACAATTCAGTAATAATTGATTAAACTGCAGAATAAAAATAAAAACTGTTCTTGTCATGTGTTTGAGTGTAGCTCTGCAGTAGACGTAAGTAGGATGCCAGTGCAGGTTCAGCATTTTGATACAGCATGTTTCAGAGGTGTACAGTATAATGGATGTAAGGTCATCATAATGCACACGCATCATCAGCGGTGGACTGACGCTGAGAGCCCCTCTGGCGTCAGTTGGAGGAGGCAGTGACGTCGCTGAGAGCCAGACATGCTTTTTGTCTCTTGTTGCTGTCCAAGACCTCCTTTTGCTAAGCATAAGAATAAATATCAGTAGTCAAAATTATTTTTAGCTAAAAAGTCTTGCAAATGTTAGGTTTCAGAATTATAAAATTAGGATGAAGTACTGTATAAGTACTGAAGACCCCCCTCCCTCCAAAATATATATATATTATATATAATCTGACTCATGAATGTCATACTGTATATTTGAAGCTCTGGCTGGAGCAAAGCAAGTGGTGCAGTGCCACAACACAAAGGCAGATTGAGCCTGGAAAGGTCAGGGTCTGGCTCAGATGGCCTTTTGAACTAGACTGGGGTTGTTTGAAGACTCAGACCACCCTCCAGGCCTCCACCCGTCCCCACCCTGCCCCTCCCCGCATGCTTCGGTCCCAGACAGGATGCCAGTGTTTGTGTCCCATCTTTTTGCCTTATATACTTATTTGAGACCTGTCTCTTTCTACCAGTGAACTTACTGTGTTTGTGTTGCAGGTGTTGGGGGGCGCGTGATTCCCCGTCCCAGTCAGTATTTGGACAAGAGTGGCCCAAACACACCGCAGTGACAATGAGTGAACTGGAGCAATTGCGACAGGAAGCTGAACAGCTACGCAATCAGATCAGAGTGAGCCTCTTTTTATTTTGTGTTCACTATTTCATATAAAATGTCCAAAAGAGGTCCTCAAGTCGCATGTAAAAATATAATCATAATTTGTGTGTTTTTAGGATGCCAGAAAAGCTTGCAGTGATTCCACTCTGTCACAGGTAAAAAATAAAAATGGTAACAGTAGTAACAGAGCATTCCTTTACGTAAACACTGTAGTTTATAGTTGAATGCTCTTCCTTTGTTTTGGCAGATCACAGCTGGCTTGGACTCAGTTGGCCGGATACAGATGAGGACGCGACGTACTCTCAGGGGACACCTGGCCAAAATCTATGCAATGCACTGGGGGAGCGACTCCAGGTACTGCTCATTATGTCGTAACTATACACATGAATAGATGTAATCGATTTTCCAGTCTAAATGTAAAGACACTGTATTAAGTCAATGTTCTTCTTCCTATTTCTTTGTTGATGCATTGCACTGGGGCAGTGACGGCAGTCCCAGGTGTGGGACTATACAGTTACTAGTATCACTTGAGTCTACTAATAATACTAATACTACAACCACTACCACCACTGTATTGCCACTACAGCTAACACTGGCACTTTCACTGCTACATCTTTCATGCCACTTTACAAATTTTCTTTTTTAAGATAAAAGATTCTAAAAATTCTAACACTATTTTTACTTTTATCCTTACTAGTAGTACTTAATATGAGTGATCTGAAAATCTTCAAGGTCAAGGTGAAGAAGACGGATTTGTCTTCTTCCAATTTATATTAGTCTGCCTCAGGTATTTTTAGACGTGTTTAATTTGTATTTTTCCAGTTGTTTGTGTGTGTGTGTGTGTGTGTGTACACCTAGCACCCTGTGGATGACCCTGCAGGAGGCCAGTGTTTATTTTGTATACAGCCACTGACATTATGCAGTCAGTGAGTTTGGTGGTCCTTCCCTTGATTGTAGTGTAGCACTGTCAAACTACTTCCTGTCCTCAGAGTAATTAACATAAACCTGAGGGGGTAGGCTTTTCCTGCATCTTTAGACCTTCACACTCCATCTGAACCATCTTTTGTTAACTTTGATAATCTGGTGCATTAAAAAGGTAGCCTGAAAACAGCGCAGATTTTTGCCAAAACAATAAGGTAACCACTAAATGCTATTGATCTGAGGTTTAAAAAAAATAAAAGGGTTTTTTTTCTGATTTGATATGAAGATATTTTAAAAGCAATATCTTCACATTTGTAAGACATGCACTAGACATAAATATCTTAAACTACATTGCTAAAAAAGAGAGAACTTATTTGCTGTGACCACGGTCCCAGATGCGCCTGCAGTTCGAACAGAAAGTAGTAGTGGCTGGCTCGCCAGGCAATTAGAGACGCTGGATGTGGGTACCATCCAACTGCACGACAGACAGGATTTCACTGCTTTTTATTCATATCACTGCTTTAGACTGGCTTTTTTAATGTAGTGTCTTACACCCTTTGACCTGCTTTTTTGGTACATCTAAGTCTCTTCTATTTTTGTACCCAGGTTACTCGTTAGTGCCTCTCAAGATGGAAAGTTAATTATTTGGGACAGCTACACAACAAATAAGGTGAGATGGTATACTGTTGGTGTGGGTCTGCTGATATTTATTGCAATATTTGTTTGAAAATGACTTCCATAAACTTGACTGTCCCCAGATGCATGCCATCCCTCTGCGTTCTTCCTGGGTGATGACGTGTGCCTATGCCCCCTCTGGGAACTATGTGGCCTGTGGAGGTCTAGACAATATCTGCTCCATTTACAGCCTGAAGACTCGCGAGGGCAATGTGCGTGTCACCAGAGAGTTACCTGGACATACAGGTAAAGAACACACCAAATCCATTTGTCCCAACTACAGTGTTGGTCGGGTATGTTCTTGAATGACAAAATCATATTTTTATTAAATTTTTTTAGGTTATTTATCTTGCTGCCGTTTTTTGGATGATAACCAAATACTGACTAGCTCTGGGGACACAACTTGGTGAGCAGTGAGCACTTTCATTATTTTAATAAATTACTTAATTTACAGTGTCAAATAGTGTAAGTAAAACTTTTTTTTTTTTCCATCCAATTTTTTTTTTTTTTGCAGTGCATTGTGGGATATTGAAACTGGCCAACAGGCCACCACATTTACAGGCCACACAGGTGATGTGATGAGTCTATCACTGAGTCCAGACTATAAAACATTTGTGTCAGGAGCCTGTGATGCAACGTCTAAGCTGTGGGACATTCGTGATGGCATGTGCAGGCAGTCATTCACTGGTCACGTGTCGGATATAAACGCTGTCAGCGTGAGTACCACCCTGTAACCGTAGTTGCCACTGGCAGACTTTCAAATTGTCTATTTTCAAATATTTTTAAATATGATTTTATGTTTTTATATAGGGGAATAGTATTCAAATGATTCCCCTATTACAACACATCTGTCTATATATCAATAAAACTGTGACCTGTTTGTACAGTTTTTCCCCAATGGAAACGCCTTTGGAACGGGCTCAGATGACGCCACCTGCAGGTTGTTTGACCTTCGTGCTGACCAAGAGCTGATGATGTATAGTCATGACAACATAATCTGTGGTATCACTTCTGTGGCATTCTCCAAAAGTGGTCGCTTGTTATTGGCTGGCTACGATGATTTTAACTGCAACGTCTGGGACACCTTGAAAGGAGAGCGTGCAGGTATGACTAAAGTTAAAGTTAAATTAACTTAAAAACAAATAGACGGACAGTTTAATCATTGGGTGATTGGTGTTAAATACTGAGGATAGGATTTTTTTAGGACAGGTGACAAAACCTGTTGCTTTTCTTGCAGGTGTGTTAGCCGGTCATGACAACAGAGTGAGCTGCTTAGGAGTAACGGAGGACGGCATGGCAGTAGCCACTGGTTCGTGGGACAGTTTCCTCCGGATCTGGAACTAAAAGATCCTGAGGTACTCAATCACTGCCCAAGAAGTTCCCCCACTGCAGCCCCAGCCGTGCCTGCCCCCCCTACTGGTCTGGGCTCTTGGGCTATACACCAAGTCAGCTTTCATGCTCTGACCTACCCCAGAGATCCAGCTGCTGCTGACAACCTGTGAGGAAGTACAATCTCACTCTACGTTTATAAATGTTCTTTTTCACCTGTCAATTAAGAATCAACAGATTTAAACTTTTTGGTAACCAATCAAAGGTTAAACTAAAACGTGCCCTTTTACCATTATTTCCTTGGGGTAAAACAAGCCTTTGTTACTGAGACTAACAACAAATATGTTGACTGTCAGTGTGTAATATGTAAATGTATATAAGACAGTATATATGTATAGCATTATGTGTGTATATATGCATCATATATGCATATATAATGTGTATGTATATATTTTTGTAGTTTATTTCCCACCAATTTTTTATGATTTGGGGGCTTTAGTTTAAATGTACATATCCATAATAATATACAACATTATTTCAGAAATGAGCAGATTCTTAAAAACTTAATTTATCTGTGTGAGTACCAGAACAACCTTTAACACTGCAATGGACA